>BJCM01154792.1:0-15942 GCA_018326385.1 Flaveria bidentis | reverse complement strand
GAAGCTACTCGGCGGGGCAAGACTGGCATCCATTCTTAATAGAAATCACTGTTGTTTTGTAATGCAGTTAAACTATTCTTTTGTAAGCTGATTAAACCAAGGCGTATTGCTTAACAACAGTGTTTATAATGAGATGAATGGCTTTTGTTAAAATTAATTCCGCTGCTTAAATTTGTAAGCTTATAATGTTTTATGTAATTATAACTGTGAATGACCAACTGTGAGGTCTCCGGGAACGGGGTCTACATGAATAAATTCATTCAGTTGAAAAGAAAGAAAAAACAATTACCTTCTTGAGCAAATCCACATATTAATCCAAGAATCGAATGAAACTTTTTGAAATAGGTTGTATAGAAATAAATAAAAACTCAAATTGTTAAGAACCTGATTGTTTGATGGATTAATTTTTCAAAAACTCTATAAATTGATTTAATTTGTTCAATTAGGAATAAAAAGAAGGAATTTTAGTCAACAATGGATATTTACTATAAATATATTATATAACAAATTACTAAAACACCCTTTGACAATAAAAAATAAAAATAAGTAATGAAAATTTTTGATTGGCTAGGTTTGGTTTTCTTGGTTTTCTCAAAACTACTTGGTTTTCTTAGAATCCTTCATATATATATATACATATATATATATATACATATATATATATATATATAAATATATATACACACACATATATATATATATACATACATATACATATATATATATATATACATATATACACATATATACATATATATACATATATATAGATACATATATATATACATATATACATATATATACATATATACATATATATATACATATATATATATATAAATATATATATGTATATATGTATATATATATGTATATATGTATATATATATATATATATGTATATATGTATATGTATATATATATATACATATATACATATATACATAGTGGAGGGGTATCTTAGAGAACCTATGTTTGTTGTGAGAACTTTAGAGGTATATATGATATTTTAAAAGTTTTATACGGGTAGTTATGATGAATTAAAATTACTTGGGTACATATGATATTATAAAATTTTATTAGGGAATATATGAAATTTTCATTTTTAATTATAATATAAAGGTTTCCCGCATAGAAAAATAGATATTATCTTGTTATTTATAATATTAGAACTTGATACATAGAAATAGAAAGAAAACATTTGATCTTATATATATGATGTGATATTTCGTACTCAAGAATTTATAATACACATAATTAGCTAAACTAAACATCATTTAAAAATATATTATATCTTAAGTTATAATCTTTACATGATGATATAAGTTAGGACCAATAGGAAGTAGATAAAGAAAGCCACATATTCTATACCTACCACAATCGGTAATCCAAGTTTAATGACTTAAACCATTGGTTATTTAATTCATAGTTTAGAACTTATCATGTCATCTTTATGACTTTTTCAAGAAGAATGAAACTGGAAAATATTATGCCTTTTAAAGTAGTCCAAATCATTTGGGTGAGTGGCTTTCGTCACCATATCTTGCCGATCAAACATATCTAAACTTACTCATAAAAAGTAACATATTGCGTACATATTTATCTTTACATAATTTCTGATAAATTCCCATCCCTACATGGCTCAGTTTAGTATGGTTATTATAGTTTTTATTGGTTTCAGTTACTATATATATATATAAAGCACTTGTTAAAAATTGTTCACAGAGTCAAACTCTTCGGCGTGACAAATAAAAATGAGTCCCTTAACATATAAATTTAATATTTTTAATTTAACATAATCAATGAATTCAACAATGACAAAAAATTTACATCATTTTCTAAATTAAGAAATTAAAATTAATGTGAAATTGTATATGTGAACAATGAAAATTTGAAAGAAAAAGAAAATTTACAAGATCATAAACGAAAAACAAGATGCAACAAAGGGTACAAGATCAATTAATGTGATGGTCTAAGATATTAGAATTCCACATTTTCTTTTATGTTTTATGAAAATAAGCTTTTATTTTAGTTTTTTGGTTGTATAGACTTGAGTTGACCCATGTGTTCAAGTAACTATGTCCCTTCCTAGACCCTAACATTGTATATTAGCTTGTGGCGGAGGAGGCCATAATACCCAAGTTCGATTAGAGTGAAGTGCAAAAATCTTAGCACATAAAGAATTTCACCAAATCATCAATTTATAACTTGAGAGAAGGTAGTGCTCACACGTAAGAAACACTAAAGAAGCATGAAGTAGAACATGATCTAGGAAGAGTATAGGCCGGAGAGAATGATCATAAGAAAAAATGACCATATGATGGGTAGGAAGAGGTGATGCTAGTGGTTTTGGAACACATATGATTGTAGGCGATACTAAGGGTGCGGATGATTGTGGTGGTAGGAAAGCATAGGACTCTAATGAGTAGGGATGAATAAATTAAGCATAAGGGATGATAGTAGTGCCCAAGGCAAGAAGGGTAAGGTATTAAAAACATTATCTCATGGGAGATAAAACACTAGGTAGTGTAAGTACGACCTGTGCTAGAATAATAATAAATATATATGTGATGATTAGGATCACATCTGAGAAAATCACAAGAGATGAATTTAAATGATAGTCTGTTAGGTGACACATCTTTAAGGAAGGGATAACTTAGACAACGAATGGTATGTGTGAATCCAAAGATCGTAATTAGGAATTATCAGCGTTGGTTGAAATCAAGTCAACGTTTGCGGAATTAACGTTGGCTTGGTTTAATTATTTGTATTAGCATTCAATATCAGTAAAGATTCAAGAGCACGATGAAAGAAAAACACAATTAATGATTGAACAAATATTAAATTCAATTCAAACGTATTTCATTAAAACGTGTTAATGATTACAAATAAACAATGAATGATATTGAATTTTGTGTTTTGATGATGTGACGGCTGCTAGGATTTGGTTGTGTGATTTTATGTGATGTTTTTCTGTTATGGAATCGTCGTATTGCCGTCACTTTGATTAGAAACCTAGGATCCATATTTATAGACAATAATGTTTCTGTTAAGGAAACACCAGATCTCTTGGGATTTGAAATTGATTCAGTTAAGGAATCACCAGATCTCTTGGGATTCGCAAAACTAACTTGTTGACTTGACAACTTGTTGACTTGCAACACTTGTATTATATATATACAAGAGTTTGGATTCCGCAGGAATAATGTCTTCCATAGGTAATTGTTACTTCCGTAGGAGACTTGTTGTTTAGCAGGAACTTGCTCTTCCGTAGGAGATCTTCGGATGGAATTTTACTGGTAAGGAATATATCTACGGAAGAACAAAATGTTCATCCGTAGATGTTTCTCACACTTGGTCAATTTTCAGCAATTCACCAATTATAATGTTTTGCCTGCAAATATACATAAATCAATACACATATATATGTGTTAACCTATACATTTGATGCATACACAATAATGAATTACAACCATTCATTACAGATATTAATTCAAGTACTAAGCCTATACAAAATGGACTAGATCTACTGATCCTAAACCTAATAATACTCCCCCTTAGGCTTAGATACTTGTAATTATCTCTTCAAAACAGAAAGCTCCTTTAATCTTGAGACCATTTTCTTGTTGAAATAAGATACTGCATCCTTTTGATCATCTTATTTGTACTTGATCTCCATTCTGCATATCCTTTGAAGTGTCTCAAAATTCAGTCCCAATACATCTTCTTCTGTTGTGAGAGTTTCCACCACACATTGATTGTTGACAATTTCCAGCTCATCTTCTTCTGAAATTCTTAGTTCTGATATATTTTCAATATTGGCTCCCTTCAGCATCCCAGCATTGTACCTTCTTCTCTTGTATGCTTTAGCGTGTAGCTCATCCACCACTTGAATTAAATGAATGTATAACATAAATCATTCTGGGCTTTTTCATCGGACAGATTTGGGAAAAAATTATCATGTTAGAATGATGTGTAGCTTGGGTGGAGCATTTTGATTTCTACTGGGTTGAAGATTCTTATCTTCTCACCTTTCTTTCCATCAGCATTCCTCAGCAACACCATTTCTTTTGTTTTCTCAATATATCCACACTCAGTGATGGGAATAGTGTATTGATTTCCTCCAATGACTTTGATGGCTGTTGTTTTCCCGTTAATATAACCAACTCTCCTTAAGAATTCATCATCAACTAATATGGAGGAGTTGGTGATTAATCTTTTCTTCCTTTCTAATCTTCTTTTGTGTTTATCATCCTCTCTTTTTGCTTCTTTAATCACATCATCTCTGAATTTTGTCATTAAATTTCCCACCAAAACAGAGAAATCTCTTCCCCTTGAGTGAATTGGATAGTTAGACATTATTAGACTTTGTAGATCTTTGATATCTCTCTCATGCAGGCTCAACAATGCTTCTGTATCATGGAAGTACTAGATTCTTCCGGATGTTCTTTTGATAATTGCACAATCCCAGTCTGGATCATATTTCCAGGCCATAATCCCGTTTTCTTCCACAGAACTGGGAGTTGTAATGTGATCATACAGCTCTATTAGAGTTGATTTTTGTTCAGTGATTTCTCTAACAGTTATGCCTAGAGGCCATACATTACCAAGAATCATTACCCTTGGCTCTCTTATTAGCTTGTCTTTACCTTTATGCTGATCTTTGGATTCAACAATTACAGGATCAACAGAAAGTTTGCTTTGGTGCTCATAGGTTGGATTTAGAGCTTCAGTTCTGAACCTTACTCCTGTGTTAAGCTCAACAGACATAACATGTTCCATCATCCTCCTGAGTTCTCCAACTTTTCTTCCCTTAAGCTCATGAGCCTTGTAGTTGTGTCCCTGTAGCTAACAGACCATATTGTACTTGTTGAGTTTTGCTGTGTCACAGTGGCCTAGATCTTTCTTGATTTTCTGGATGGCTTGAAATGTTATGAATGCCTCATAATCACAATTAGGAATCATAAAAATCTAGCCACCTCAAACTCCTTCAGCACATCTTTCATCTCACTCATGCTCATCCTTTCCACCAAGTCATACGGAAAGCCATGATTTATTAAGGTCATAAACATTAAGGATTCTGGCCTTTCTTCAAGTATGTCTTTAATGGTCAGTAAGTTATCAGCCTTTTCTTCTTAAGGATCTTTGGCAGATTCATCCTTTGTGAGCTCATTCCATTCATCATCACTCATTGTTTTAGCAGGAGGCATATGCTTTAAGGATGAAGATTCAACAGATTTTGATCTTTTGGGTGAATCTTGTATGTTAATCACTTCTTTCTTCACAAATCCCAAGTACTTCCTTTTTCTTCTGTATTGTATAATTTGCTTTGAGGTGACAGAAGATTCTTTTATTTGATTGGTTGCAGAAGCAGCATTTGATTCAAGCACACATATTTTCATCTTAGCTACTCAAACTCTTCTTCTTTGCTTTTCAACAAGGTTGATTGAGTAGTAAGAGAGTTTGTTACTCGGTCAATTTTCAACTTCAACTTCTCCTTTTCATCCCTCTCAAACTTCACTAATTCTTTGAGCTTAGATTCTTGTTGGAGCAGAGCATCAATCACTTCATTATTGCATTGAGCATCTTCTCTTAATCTTTTGATTCTTGTTGCTTGCTACATCAGCTGATCATCCTTTCCTTTGATTATCCCTTTCAACTCTTGAATTCTTTTCTTTCTACAATTATACTTTACTACCATCTTGTTGTACTCAGCCACCAGGTAGCTTTTGCTTAATGGGATGTCATTATCACTCACATCATATTCATTATAAGCAATAACTTCCTCATATTTTTCTTATTCTATCTTTTCTTCTTGTTTGCCAGCGATCTCATCTTTATGTTCGTCAGTATGGGCAACCACACTTGCTGAGTTTGAGCATTCATCTTTTGATTGATCATGCTTATCATGATGAGGTTGTGCTTCAAGATTCATGTTGTGCACTAACAGCTCTGTTTGATTGGAGGCAACTGGTTCTTCATAGTTAGAGAGTGATAAAGGGATGGTACTTGCTTGAGAAATCAATTCTGTCTCACCAGAGTGGATTAAATTTACAGACTGAGTAACAAAAATGGGTTCAGTATGCACACTATCAGATAATTGTTGAGTGAATGGAGAGATTGGCTATGTTTCTTGAGTGGATGAGGGAGATTGTTGGGCAGCAATAGAGTGAGTGGGCGAGATAGGTTCAGTATTTTGACTTGTAGGAGAAGGGGGTTGTGGAGATTGAAGTTGATGGTTAATGGGTGATAAATTTGGTGAGTGTGTGGCTTGAAAAGAGTTGGTTGGAGAGTCCTCTTGTTAATCTTCCCATACAAGCTCTTGAGGGATGTTTGTAGTAGAATCAACCACATGAGCAAACATGGGCATGTCTCCTCCTTCATACCTTCCACTGATCTTGTTCAAGATGAGACCTGCTCAAATGAGCTTGCACTAACACATCTCCATCTCTTTCTAATCCAGCCAATTCACCATTCATTATCAGTTGTAGGAACCTTGGAAACATGAACATTTTGTCATCCTTTTGAACTTTGATGTGTTCACTCAGACAGTTGAAGATGTACTTTGAGTAGTTATATATTCTTCCTTCAAAGATGCTAATGATTCCTGATGATATGTGCCTTGAGAATCTGTCGAGCCTAGACTTCATGTTAGATATGCACTTAAGATAAGTGTGGCATAAGAATCTGTAAGGCTTGCACAATCTTCCTTTCTTGGTCTCCCCCTTGGAAAAATCACCATCATACCCCATCAGTAAGAACACTTTCTCTATGTATTCATTATCAAACACATTAGGGTGATCAACTTCTTGTTCTCCCAACTCCAGATTCCTCCTTATAGTCTACAATTTTTAGGTGAAAGGGAGAAAAGTTTGTTGAGTGTGTGTTTTTCTAGGTCTGAAAAAGTGATCTGAAAAAGCGAATAATGAATTTTAAAGTAAAAGAACATCATTTATACTTTCTCAGACACATTAATTTTATTTATTTAATGAAGTGGGACCCTCAACAATTTTTATCTGTTCTAAGTTCTTCCCCAGATTATCAGTTCATCCGCATATTATCTACAGATACCATAAATCATCTGCGGATGAATTAACACCTTCCATAGATTACCAAACTATACAATTAGATTATACTTTATGAGTTATGCTCATCCGTATTTACCAATCTACGGATAGACATTTAAATTTTCACACTGTAGCTTCTGCTGATGCTTGAGACAACACTGTAGCATCTGCTGATGCTTGTAGAGCACTTATGAAGAAAAACTTATTATGTTGTATGGTCCAAGTCCACTACTTAGAACCATTTATTGCATTTGGACCTTGTTGACTTTGTATTCATGACAATTGAGCACAAGAAAGTTTAAATAATTTAAAAGAAAGCTTCATGTATCCAGGAGCTAAGTTGGTGCTCAGGTTCCAATTCCTTCAAATTGATAATGAAATAGACAAATATGCTGATTGATTAACTTTTTTTCATGAATTCTACTCCCACTAAATTTGTGATTAATGATGACAGAATGCATTTATTATAAATTTCTAAGAAGAATATCATGAGTGTTATTTAACTGTATGATGATACACAAACATATATACACATTTCATGGGATCATATTATAATACTAAGCCTCTTCCTGATAAGTTATTTTGTTGAATTGATACCTGAATATAGTTCTGATTGCAAGTATGTTGTCCACTTAAATCCATACAAGAGCTAATGTATCAACTAGGCATGTTGTTTATCATGTTTTCATATTGATTTGGAAATAACTGTTATGGGCTTCACATTCAATTCACAAAGTTTTTTCCTCCCTTTACAAGTCAAATCATCACTTTTTCACACTTAATAACTATGTACTTGAGGTGCATTAGACATCTCATTAATGCATTGATATAAAAGCTCTAGATTAATATACAATTGATCACATAGGATTCTTTTGATAGCTTATATATGATCATCATTAGGTCACCAGGTCTTTACTCACGTAAAACATAGGTGCCTTTAACACAGGTCTTTATTTACACAAAACAGAGGGATAATGAGGATCATGATCTTTTCACCTTTGATAACTAATATACAGTATGGTGATCATACACCCAGGTCTTTGTTTACACAAAACAAAAGGAGTATGATTTGCAAAGATAGATATTATAAAGTGTTGGTACATAGTGTGCTTAGATGAGTGATTTGATCACATCAGAATAAGACTCACTTTGTATCCTCAAAATGAAGTTTCCCAGAAACAATCACTGTGCATTATGTTTGGCATGCACTAAGTGTAGTTTCCACTCAAGATGAACCTACTCACATATCAAGAAACTAGCTCAGATTTAGTGATATTTAAGAATTCAGGAATAAACAAAGATATAGTGTACTATCATTTCCCATGCATATGTCATGCTGAAGCATCATTGCATGCTTTTATTTGTTTGTTCTAATTGATTAAACTAAGTTAATCATGCCTAGAGACTCAATTAGAAAACTAAATCTGATTGAATCAAAAGCCTTAGTGAATAAATCAGCAAGCTGATTTGTTGTATCCACTTGACTAACTTAATCAAACCCTTTTCTGAGCAATCTCTCAGAAAATGATATCTTATCTCAATATGTTTTGTTTTACTATGTTGCACAGGATTAGCAGTTATAAACATAGCAGCAAAGTTGTCTATGTAAATTGAAGTTTGAAGGAAATTGCAACCATAGTCAAGCAATTGGTTTTGCAACCAAAGAACTTGAGAGCAACTAGCTGAAGCAGCTATGTACTCAGCCTCAGCTGTGGATACAGAGACATTGGTTTGTTTTTTACACTACCATGATACTAGTCTTGGTTTGATGAATTGAAATCCACCAATTGTTGACTTTCTATTACTGTTACATCCACCATAGTCACTGTCTAGGTATGAGTAGGGTGTAAAGTCACCATCCTTTGGATACCAAAGACCAAGTCCTGGTTTTCCATTGAGATATCTAAAAATCCTTTTCGCAGCATTCAGATGAGACTCCTTTGGATCAGATTGGTACCTAGCACACACACACACACAACAAACATAATGTCAGGTCTACTGGAAGTTAGATACATAAGTGATCCTATCATTGATCTATGTAACTTTTGATTAATAGATTTTCCTGAAGAATCAGGTACAATCTTATCAATTACTGATGCTGGTGTTTTGCATGAGGATACATCAGCAAGATTGTATTTCTTCAAAATTTGATGTATGTACTTTTCTTGATTGATTAATATCCCGTCTAGTTTTTGATGAACTTGAAGACCAAGAAAAAAAGTCAATCCACCCATTGAACTCATCTGAAATTCAGATTTCATCGGCTCTTCTAAATTTACACACAATCTCTTATTAGTTGATCCAAATATAATGTCATCAACATATATTTGAACAACTAAGAGATCTTGATGTTCTTGTTTGAGAAAGAGTATCTGATCAATGGTTCCCCTTTTGTAGCCATGCTTGAGCAGAAAAGATTACAGTATTTCATACTACTTTCTTGGTGCTTGGTGAAGACCATACAAGGCTTTGTCAAGCTTGTATACCCTATGAGGATAATGTGGATCTTCAAAACCAGGGGGTTGTGACACATAGACCTCCTTATCAATTTTTCCATATAGGTATGCACACTTGAAATCCATCTGATATACAGTGAACTTCTTATATGATGCATAAGCCAGGAACACTCTTATGGCTTCAATTCTTGCAACCGGTGCAAAAACTTCATCATAGTCTATTCCCTTTTCTTGTGTGTATCTTTGTGCAATCAACCTTGCTTTATTTCTTACAATAATTCCTCTATCATCCAGTTTGTTTTTGTAAGCCACCTTGTACCAATAGGATGTTGGTCTTCTGGTAAATCAACTAGAAACCATAATTTTTGCTTTCTAAATTTTTGAAGTTCTTCTTGCATAGCTTCAATCCAACTATTGTACTTTGAAGCAGCAGTGATGTTTGGAGGAACCACTTATGAAAGAAAACAACTAAAAAGACAAATGTTGGTACTACCACTTTGGCTTCTTGTAGTTTTTTTGTAAGATCTCCAATGATGTTGTTGACTGAATGAGTCTAATTGATTCTTGTTGATGGAGTTGATTCAACTGGAATAGATAATTCCAAGTTAGTCATATCCATTATTGCAGTCTGATCCAAACCAGGTTGAGAGTTTAGAAAGTAGTCAAAATGTTCAACATGTGGTGTTGAATGTTCTTCAGCAGCATCATGTCTGTCTTCTATAGGAGCTGTAGGGGCTTCTCCAGAATCAGTTTTCTCTTCTGTAGGAGTTATAGGAACTCCGCAATCATTTAGCTCTTCCGTATGAGTTACAGGAACTTCTCCAGATGATAAGTGAGGACTTGAAACATTTCTAATGTTTGTTGTATTCACTTGAGAACATGGATCTGTTGCAGGGACAACATTCACATCTCCGAATGCATAGTGTTCATCTTCACATGTAGTGTCAGCAACTGCTGCTGAAGTGTTTCCACCTGAGGATGTGTGTATCCTTGGAGGATCAGCAGATAATGTTACTTCAATCATATGAGGTAGAACAAATGGATAACATACTTCATGAGATCCTTCAGTGTTCAAATAAATGATTCAGTTAGAGCATCTATGTCAAACAACCGTGATGAACCTTTAACTAATTTAGTGAATACAGATTCATCAAAGGATACATTAGGAGTTTCTTCCACAATGTTATGTGGTGGAATATAGATCCTATAAGATTTAGATGTTGAAGAATATCCAACAAAGAAACCATCATATGCTTTTTCTAAAAATTTTCCCAATGACTCTTTTATGTTTAAAACAGATACATGACACCCAAAAACTCTAAGATATCCTATGTATGGCTTTCTTTTAAACAAGATCTCATAAGGAGTGTTGTTGTGTTCTTTGACAATTAATGTTCTGTTTTGAACATTGCATGTAGTATTCACTGCCTCAACCCAAATGGTGATAGGCAATTGTGAATCAGCTAGCATTATTCTGGCTGTTTCAATGAGAGTTCTATTTCTTCTTTCAGCAACTTCATTTTGTTATGGAGTTCTTGGTGCATTGAATTGCCTTGCAATACCTTTGCTTCTGCAAAAGGAATCCAGTTCACAATTGACAAATTCAGTACCATTATCACTCCTAAAAATTAACTTTTGCATCAAGTTGATTCTCAATCTTGATCACAAAGTCCATTAATGATTCTGATGCTTCACTCTTTTGTTTTAAGAAAAAGACCCATGTAAATCTTGTGAAATCATCAACTAGCACCAAACAATTTTGCATTTTTCTAATGCTATCACATTGGTAGGACCAAACAGATCCATGTGAAGCAATTTGAGTGGTGTAGTATTTGTATTGATAGTTTTTATTTATGAGACACTCTATGTTGTTTTCCTTTGTAACAAGATGAACAATGAGTTGAGCAATAAACCTCTTTCTTTGGCAGTCCAATGACTAAATCATGTTTCACCAATTTGTTCATGTTCTTCATATTAGAGTGGACAAGCCTTCTATGCCACAATTGAGTATCATCTTCTGATGACTTAGATAGAAGACATGTTTCATGTTTTTGTGAGTGAGGTGTTGTTCATGTCCAAAACATAAGTGTTTCCTTTTCTTGATGCTTTAAGAAGGACCCAATCTTCTGGAACAAAAAAACCTGACTCAAGAATATAACAATTAGTATTATCAAACAATATGGTATAATTTTGATCACAAATTTGAGACACTCAGTAAATTATACTGTAAATTTTTACACTAATTTACTTTCTCAAACTTGAGTACACCATTTTTTACCATTCCTTCACCAACAATTTTACCTCTCTTTTTATCCCCACCAAATGCCACATAAGAAGTATTTTTATGTTTGAAATCATGAAGAAGTGAACAGTTTCCTGTCATATGCCTGGAACAACCACTGTCAACATACCACTTGTTGTCAGCTCTCCAATATTATTCCTGCATTCAGAAATAAATCAGTTAGAATTGACAACCCAAGCCTTAATGATCTTGGGTTTTCCAGTAGTGTCTAAAATAGTTACTCCTTCATGAATAAGTCTTGAAGTTTCAGTTTTAGTTTTGCTTGATTCATTTTGAGTTGTTTCAGATGAGGATGATTCTGTTGAAGGAGATGTTGATGAACTAGGTTCTTGTTTCCTAATTTCTTCTTGATTCAGATTATGTTTGTTCATTTATGACTTAGGTTTTGATAATGAAACTTTATGTTTAAAGGTCTCACAATCTTTTGTTTTTGAATGAGGTATTTGAATTCCCTTTTCAAAGTTATCAAAGAATACATTATCATCATTTGTTTCCTTATCAGTCAAATCTACCCTTTTGTGAGGTGTTTTTGATTGTTGGAAAGTTGATCTTTTCTTTGACTGATGAGCACTTGAGGATGTCTTATCCTTTGATTTTTGTTCATATTTCTTCAGTTTTTGACTTACTTTGAGAAGATTTCGTAGGAGGTTTCAAAGCACAGAAACTTGTTTCCTCTTTATTTTTACTCAAAGTATAAGAGTTATCACCATTATCATTGGACATGAAGGCACTTCCAGCACTTCTTGTTTCTTTAAATTGATACGGTGATACATGAGTTCTCACACTCTTGTTTCTTGATTTCTCATCCATTTCAAGAGCCTCAACTTTAGCCACTAGAGTATCTAGTCCGACTGCTTTGAGATCTATAGTGTTTTTGAACATGGATACAGTTTGCTTGCAACTTTCTCATAAAGTATGGAGCATTTTCTTGTTCAGTTCCTCATTTATGTATTTCAACTCCAGAATGTTTTTTTTCTATAACAAGTTGCATAAACCTATGGAGTTTTTGAGGAATTGATTCACCCTTAATATGATGAAATGTTTCATATTGTGAACGCAGGGTGTTCTTCCTAATGCTTCGGATTTCATCACTCCCTTCACAGAGTGTATGAAGAATCTTCCACAAGAATTTGTTGTTTTATAATTTTCACATCTGATCTGTATTTCTTCTGGTAAAGCCATACTAAGCAAGTTGTATGCTTTGATATCAACTTTAACCTTCTTAATATCATCAGGTGACAAATCTTTCGTGCTTATGGGTTGATTGTTATCATTATAATCCGGCCCGAGGGTGGGTGGAATATAAGGACCTTCTGTTATAGAAACCCATAAGTCAGAATCTGTATAATTTACATGATTCCTGAACTTGATTTTCCATGATTTGAAATCTGCTTTTGTTTTTAACTTCAGCGGTTGGTATGATGATCCACCAAAGTTGCTCATGATTAGTTAAGATCTAAGATGTTAAATAATGAATTTGTTCAAAAGATATGAACAAGTTATTAATTTGATCAATAACCAAGATCTTTTATTCAATTGATTTAAATATAGATCCAAGTTAAATGATAGATTAAATAGCACACAAACTTTTGCTCAAAAATGATAGATTCAATCAGTAACCACTGACAAAACTAATAATTTTTAGAAAACAATTAAACACTACTAATACTGATAGATCAATCGATCTAAATCAATGAGTACTTGGCTCTGATACGACCTATGAATCCAAGGATCACAATCATGAATTATCAGCGTTGGTTGAAATCAAGTCAATGTTTGCGGAATCAACGTTGACTTGGTTTAATTATTTGTATTAGAATTCAATATCAATAAAGATTCAAGAGCAAGATGAAAGAAAAACAAAATTAATGAATGAACAAATATTAAATTCAATTCAAACGTATTTTATTAAAACGTGTTAATGATTACAAATAAACAATGAATGATATTGAATTTTGTGTTTTGATGATGTGACGGATGCTAGGGTTTGGTTTTGTGATCTGATGTGATGTTTTTCTGTTGTGGAACCGTCGTATTGTCGTCACTTTGATTCGAAACCTAGGATCCTAGACCTAACAATATGAAAATAAATGTAACAACCGCCATTTTCCGAAATAATACCCAAATCCGAATTTATTTTTGGATTTTTTATTTAAAATATGTAATAAATTTAATGGATCAAATACATTAAATCAACTTGTAATAACTTATTGATTTATAAATATTTTTTTCATAAAGATATAAAGACTTATTAATTATTTTACAAGATATAATAAATGGAAAGTTTTATTAAAAATTATTAAGTTATGAAATGGATTCAAATAAACTTATACAATTTTATAAGTAATTATTAATTTGAATTATTAAGTAAAAATAAATAACCAGTTTATAAGGTTTACTAGTTTCTAAAAGTTTTGAAGATTAATAACCAATTAATTTGATTTATTATTCAAATTAATTTGGTATAAGTCTAGGGTATAATTGTAATTTCCAAAACATAATTTAAAAGTTCTTACATGAAATAATAGACAATCTAAACATCAGGGACCAAATGTGTAACTTGTTAAACCAACCCCCCACCCCCGCGTATTTCCGGCTAATCGCCGGCAGGGGCTCCGACCTAGTCCGGCGAGCCCTCATTTACTCTTAAACGCATAATTTAACCGCGATTAAAACAAAACTTAACTATTGTACGTCGGTTTCGAACTTGAAACCATGTTTAATTGTGGTTATTCGACCATTAACGCAAGAAAATCAAAACCGAAAACTTAAATTCAAATCCATAACTCGTTTGAAATGAAACTGATCGAATTGAACCTTCTGAGCAAGGTCAAACGTTCCAATTAACCTCTTAAAGCTCTCTGTAACATCAATTTCATGCACAACACACGCGATCGCATCAAAATAGAACACCATAACCCTCGAACATGCAACTTAGCCGAAATCAATCTTCCAAGCTCTCTTAACACGAATTGGTTGAGGGGAAATCATAATTAGCACCCAAAGAAGCTCCCCACGAAGTTAATTTGATTATAGTCTTCATTTGAACATCCATCAAACACTACATGGTCGCGACCTATTCATAATCTGTCCTTGTTGATCTACACTTCAATTCGGGTAATTTAAACCACCTATCTACTCGGAATTACATGGGGAATCAAATCCCCATGTTTATTTTAGTAATCATTATCGAATTAATCTTTAATTTGATCAAAGATGTTCTAGGGTTTATGTGCTTTTGGGGGCCTTACTTGGTTTGTGTTTTTAAAGATTAGAAACCGCCTCTTACCACGGCTACGACCCATGGTATAGTGGTCACTTGAACGCACCACAACCTTGAAGTCCCGGGTTCAAACCCGGGCAACCTCAAACCTTCTTTTTAGAGCTTATGGCCTTCAACAAAAAACATATAAAAATTAAAAATCAGTTTTATAAACTTTATTAATTTTTAAAGTCATCCAATGATTTTTTGTAAATTTATTTTCTTAAACACTTTTGCATTTTATTAGTTATAATTAGTTATTTTTGTAGAATTAGACTTTATATAATAATTTAAATTATTAAATTATTATTGGACCCTATGTCATCTTTGATTGGGAATTAATCATGATAATTACAAAGTTTACATTCATTTTATAACTAAATTTCACAAATTTTCATAAAGGATTTAATTCTTTTAAAAAATATATATAAGAGGTACTTTTCTTTTACTAGACTAAAATATATATATATATATGATTGCACTAATTAACTTTATTGATATATAAAAACCCCCCGAATTCTTATCAACACCCTAGTTCATGTTAAAACGGCAATCTTATCATTACTTAAAACTTGTAATATATATACGTTTAGGTATCTCGTAAAGGAACTCGTTGGAATGTCGCTAAATTCTTATTACCATCTTTTACACTTATACGCCCATGTGAGTCTTCCATGTGAGTTCTCCATGCCCCCTTTTTACTTTATTTCACACTTTTTGGGGTGAAACATGTTAACTTTATAAACTTACACTTGTAAACATCTTGATACTTGTAAATGCACATGCAATTTATCTTTACCTTTTTGTCATGGTTATTTGTGTTATTGTAAGTCTTATATGAGATACATATTTTGT
>BJCM01154785.1:0-12988 GCA_018326385.1 Flaveria bidentis | reverse complement strand
CGCAGGTGGGGGTCGGCCGCGCATGTGGGGGTTGCGCAGGGAGGGGCAGCACCCCTTTCCGGGTCAGCATGTTTCAGTTGAGGGTCTGGGTCAGAACCCACGGACCCGGTCAACCCACCACATAGGCACATCAAACACGCTGACCGGCTGATCGAGTCAGCCAGTCAGCCCGGTCAGCTGGGTCAGCCAAAATCAAACAGCCCCTTACTGTGGAACCGAGTAATACCAAATATCAAAGAGTGAAGGGTCTTCTTAGTATAGATCATTTTGTAAAAACACACACACACCCTTATCGTAATTGCTAACAAACAATTAAATCTTCTCTTTGTGTTGTAAGAAACCAGCCTTAGAGCCGGTGGTCATGAGTTCAAACAAAAAGTGAATGAGCTCATTTCCTTGATGATAAAAAACAATTTGTTTAATGCAATAGACATCGAAATGTATGTATGTGTTTGTGTTTCGAAAGACAAAAGTTTTTTTATGTCTTGCCCTCTAGCTCATGTTTTTAAAGCTATGCAAAGGAGAAGATACAGTTCATCATTTCCTTAAGTAGTTAAAAAGATCTATCTCTTACACACAAGACAAGAAGACATGAGAAATATGTCTCTTAGCTAGATATGATCTAAAGTGAAAGATTTACAAAATGAAACCTTCAAATCTGGACTGTTCTTTTATGAACCAAATATGTTTTCCCTATTATAATATTAAATTACAAAAGTAAATAACAAGATGTTTCAATGCATATGTTATGTTTAGTGTTTTCACTGTACAGATTGGGGGTAATTACTTATCGTCAAAGGAAGCGAAATTGCAAAAATTGAACTTCTCTGCGAAGCGCGGTGAGTAATAACTAGTAATAATAAATTTAAAGTGAACTTCTTATAAAAAAAAAACTGTCATCCAGGTAAACATTGATTCGAACAATGTTCTTTTACACTTAATGTAAAAAATGGATTACTTTGATGCACCAAAGTATAGAAACACGTGTCTATACTTTATAATGATAAAGTTTTTTTTATAAAGTATTTGGATATTTAATAAATTAACTAGTTTTAGTAAACACGTGTACTGCACGGGTTGAATAAAAAAATATTAAATAAAATAAAATATTATTAATTATAAATCGATATTTTAGTATAAGATATGATTGAAATATTTCTTATAATAAATAAAATAAAACTTTTATTTCAAAACAAACTTTTATTTCAAAACAAACTTTTAAAAATGTCATACTTAAAAACTTTCTTATAATAACTCTCAATTTTAATTATTTTTTGTTTATAATGATTTTACTTTTTAAAAACAACAATTATAAAATATTTTAAAATTTTTAAAAAGTTGATGTTATAAATTTTTTTCTAATTTTATGAAAAAATATTTCCTTAGAAATAATATTAGTAAAAAGATCTATTTCTTAATTTGTTAAAAAACTATTTTAATAAAAAAATTAAATAATATTAGTAGTAATTAATGTGATTATTAAATAGGAGAAAAAAATGTGAAAAATTTAGTAAGAATGAATATGATGTTAACATATGTCAGGATATCTTTTTATTAGATGATCGAGATGATATTTAATAAACAAGAGTCTAGTTTTTTAACATCAATTTAAAACAAGCCACCTATCAACTTACACTTTAAAATTATAAACTCATACCATTTTTGGGGGTAATCACTAATATTGTTTACGTATCAAGTTAAAAGCCAGGGCATACACCGTTTTTCAAGAAAATAGTTAATATTATTTTTCTTGTCCATTTTACTTGTGAAAATTGACATCTCAAAAATAAATAAAAAACTTCTATGTTTAGGTTGACAGAATAATCTGATCACTTAAATTTTATATTTAAAATTTATTTCTTTTGCATACATACACATTCCATACGATAATCATTTTGAATGTTAGATATCATTCATTTAAATCTTATATACTATCTTTGATCTTACTACTCTAATAAAATAATAGCTATAAGGACACATGTTGATACCATATTTATTTTTACAAAAATTTTTCTGCTTCTCTCTTCTATTTAATAACTAGGTTAGTATCCCGTGTATTACACGGGTTGAATAAATAAAACAATAAATAATTAGTAACAAAAATTTATAAATTACAAAAACCATGTTTAAAGATAAATATGATTATAATTGCATATGAACAACTATTTTAAGTAAATAAACAAATAAATAGGTTATAAATAGATAGATATATAGATAAATAGATAGTGTAGAAACCTATTTATTAAACGGATTATAGTTTGTAATAAACATGAAAATTTACAGTACGATATTTTAATATAAGATATGTATAAAATTATATATACGTACTTGTTCAAAAGATAAAAAAATTATACTATTTTTAATTCTCTTATCTAAATAGTTTATTTTTAAATATTTGTTTTAAGATTTTTTTTATAAAATTATTGTTTATAAAAATCTTGTTTATTAAAAACTCAAGTTTCTAATTATTCTGGTTGTTTTAATAAAACTACTTTTAGAAATTTCCATATTTTTATGATTATTTTGAAAAAAGACTGATTTAAAATATTTTGTTTCAAAAGGTTCAATGTTTTAGAAAATATATGATTTTTAATTTTTTTAGTAAAATTTATTTTAAAAAAACATAATTTGATTTAAAAAATATAGATAAGATAGAAAAATATATCAATTGACTAAATTATTTTTTATGAAGAGAAAGAACTTGTTTGAGTGTATAAATTATTTTAATACATTTTTAGAGGAAAAATAAAGTAAGGATATTTAGAAGAATGACAAATGTCAAACATATGGTTTAAAAAGATTACAAGTGGCAAAAGAAACTTTTTTTATTACTATCTATAGATTACCTTAATTACAAAAATATTATTTAAGTTTTCTTAGATTAAAAATGGTTCTCTAATAAATTAAGAAATATATATTTTTATTGATGCTATTTCTAAAGAAACAAATTTTTTTCTAGAACATCAAACTTATTTAAAATATAAAATATTTATAACCAAAAATAATTAAAAATGAGAGTTATAATAAGGATATTTATGAAAATATCAATTTTTTAAACAAAATGTTTGATTTTTTTGAAAAAAAGTTATAAAGTTGATATTATTGTTTTATTACTTATAATTTTACTTTTATGTAATTTAAATCATATATTATTTTAAAATATTTTTTATAATTAAATAAATTTTTATTATATTTATTTAAGTCATGTAATACACGGGTTCACTAAATCTAGTATTCAAATATTCAATTCAAAGTTTAAATATTTGAAATAAACATATTCATTCATTAATTTGAAGTAACATCCAAAATAGACATTCTAGGATGCCGTTGGTGTTAAATTTATTTCACACCAAATATCTAAAGTCAATAATATTCAGGCGTTTAAAAGGCTTCTCCGATTAATTGAATCTACTCATGTTTCTTAAACTATTCAAATTATATGGTAATATAAATCCATCTTTTAATCTCATTACATTTATGACCTTTTTGTTTTGTTCTACAATTTCAAGTAGTAATAAAATATAAATGTTATTCTTTTTTAACTAATTAACACATGTAATTCATGCATAAGTCCATCCTTCAAAAACACCATAAATTAGAATCACCTTTAACACAACACACAAGAGTCAAGCAAGTATTATGTTCATCAAACAATAACCTAAACTCACACAATAAATGATAAACCTTTCTCTTGCATTTAACATCCTAAAAACTTTCAAACGAAGAGTTTGATACCAGACATGAGAATTATATACACCCCACTCCAAGCTCTACTTCCCCCAATCCCTTACTTCCTTCGCCGCCCCCGATCCGTCACCCGCCTTCGTCGTAGTTGCTATCATACGTGGAAAGTCGGTTTCACGCAAGAGAAGGCACTAGCAAAAGGACGCCAAAAGGGAAAGGTAAAGAAAAAGTATGAGGGCGTCAATGAACAAGAACAAGAGTTAGAAGGGGTAAATGTGACCTACCTCAAAGAAGAGGAGGTTGACTTGAACATACTGGCGCGTGTAGGAGACAGCGCGTGTAGGAGAGCGTTGGAGAGCATGACGAAGGGTATGACCAGAGAACAACTGTTAGGGTTTATGGATACTTTAGACGGTGAGTGGTGCGGTTGCAGTGAGCGGAGGAAGGTGGTGGTCGCCGCCGACGTCGTCAAAGTTTTTCCGGTGAACTGGAAAATCGAGATCGCCGTACGCCGCCGTGGTGGATCGTCGTCTCTACACTGCCGGAGTTATGTCAGGTTTTGATCGTCACTTTCGTCGTTTGGTACATTGTCTTTTGAATGAAGTTTTAGGTCAATTTATGTTGATTTTGAGCTTAGGTTTGAAGCGAGGTGCATTGTTTCTGGTTTTTATCGTGTTTGTGTCTCCGATTGTTGAATCGTAATAGTGTTATGTGAGTTTGAGGTTTTACTGGTTCTGATAATGTAGATTTGTTGACGATTTCGACCTTAATTATGAATCTGGAGCTAATTAGAATGGCGTGTCGTTAGAACTTAGACCTTAATTATGAATCTGAAGCAGTTTTGAAAGTAGCTTGCTGTTACAAGAAAGTTGGAGCAAGTGTTCTGTTGTTAGTACCTACATTGCTGCTACCTGGTTCATTCATGGTGTTAAAGGAAGTTAGAGCAAGTGTTTTGTTGTTAGTGTTTCATAAAGTGATTAACATTGTTGACATTTTTTGTCTTTCGATTTACGCGTTGTTGATTGTGCTAATAGAAGAAATTTAGGGCGAATGATGAATGTTCTGGTTTACGTGTTACTTTGGGTTAGTTCTCGGTGTTACTTTAGGTTACATGTATAGTCTAATTATATGTTACTTATATAAAATGTCACTCATACACTCTAATTATGCCAATAACGTGGGTGTTGAGTTAATCAAGTTTACATTTCACAGTCTTTTACTGTTCTATAAGTTCGCGTCATGCTTTGTGAGAGTATCCTTAGTTTTTTACCTTATATATCTTAAGTTAAATGTTTGTTTTAGAACGTGAATGCTATATGTTTAAAAATCATACTGATGCTAGTGGGAGACTGAATAGAGCAATTGATTATGTTATAAACAGCTCGCCCTCATTATACTTTCATGTGAAAAGTTTTAGTTGAAAATAGACTAGAGATCTTCTATGGGTGCAAGTTATGATGAAAACCTTACAAAAAGAATCTGAATTGTGTTTGTTCATTGGGTGTGTTTTGAAAGCTGGCTTATTTATATCTTAAAAAGACTTCTCAAACTCAAATACAACTAAGATCAAGATTAAACAAAAATGTTTTGTGTAGATTTAGTATAAAATAGTATCTTAAAACATCACTTCTGGAACATTTTTAGGCATCACCGGTACCACATCATGCACTCAACATGGTTCACGTGATACGTCTTTAGTGTTTTTATCAAGATGTCTAAGGTGATCTCTTCGTATTTGTTAAAATGATTTGTATGGTGTTAAATAAGATTTTTCCATCAGCTCAACCAAGAAAGTGTGTTGTTTTGAGTAGTCATTTAGGTAGTTAGATTTAGTAAATTTATCATATCATTCTAATCCTAAATGGAACATTTTGAGGTATTGTTGGTGCCACCACCACCATGCACTCAACATGGTTATTGAAATTTACGTGAAGAGGTCTAAGGCGATCTCTTCATACTTCATAAAGTAAGATTTATATGATAATAATAAGATTTTCATTAGATTTAGTAAATTTTATCGATCATTTTTGTTGTTCCTAAATAGGATATTCTAAGGCATTGGCAGTACCACCACCAACTCAACTTGGCTTAGTGGTGGAGCTTGAGGAAATCTGTAGGGAGGGAGGGGGGGTGACGAAAATCACGAAACCTAAATCAGAGGGGCCTGGACTCGATACAGATATTTTTCGGTCTAAATACATATATTTGCATTGCTGGGTCAAAAAACAGCGGGGCTGGGGCCCCCGGGCTCTAACAAAGCTCCTCCCTTGACGTGGCTTCTGAACTACCATTTAATCTCGCGATCAAAAAAGAGATTTGTTAGAGAATGGAGATGATTAAAGTCGATCCTAATACATTTTACATGTTTGTGAAGTATACTGATAAGAAAGCAAAAGTCGGCTATAGATTACTTGAAAATAAAGGACAGAAACAACCCTTTTCGAGCAGGGTAGGACTCCAGTTACAAATAACAATACTGATATAAAAATTGACAAGAAACAAGACAAAAGAATAGCCTTAAATATGACTGGTTATGAGCACTTATGCAACTCCCACTTATCCACTATTTCCCAGTTGCATCTGACCAGGAAGATTCCCCTGTTGACCCAGATTCATTAGACTACCCATCTATCTGTTCATGGGTCTGCTATCTGGGTCGATTATGTAGGACTGACCCGCTAGACACTTGTCATATACCTAGATGTCTAAGGTGGTCTTTTCATTTTTCAGAAATTAGATTATATGATGAGATTTTAATTAGATTTAGTAAATTTGTAAATCATTTGTGCTGTATCAAAAAATAGAACATTCTGAGGTATAGGCTGTTTCACCACATGCACTCCAACAATGTTTCACTTAATATGTACTACATGTTTTTGATCTATTTCAAGATGTCTAGGATCTCTTTATATTTGGTAAAATAAGATTTATATAATAATAAATAAGATTTAGTAGATCTATCATTTGTGCTGCTCTTAAACGAAATATTCTGAGGTGTTGGCAATACCATCACCATGCACTCAGTGTGTTTTGAATTGATATGCTTTACCTGCTTCTGAAGTATTTCAAGATGTCTAAAGTGATCTCTTCATTTGTGGTAAAATAAGATTTATATGATGATAAATTCTTCCAAAAGGATGTTTGTTGTAAGATCATCGCTATCTGTTTTATTCTTACAATTGTTTTTTCTTGACATATTCAGTCCATCTGGGATTAAGTTTAAGTCATGCAAGGATGCTGCAGTTTATCTAAGAGATCAATCTTTGATAGATGTTGCTACTCCTTTCCAAGAAGGGGAGATGAGACAGATCAGCAATGGTAGTCATATGTTTCTCAAATCTGTAAGTACAATATAAAATGACTATTTTTGCAACCATGAATTCTGTAAATATAATCAGGTTTTGTTATTTAAATATGTAGCAGATGAATAAAGTCACTGGTTCATCGACTCTTCACGAGGCAAATAATAACCTATTGTCTGGAATAAATGACTTGTATGATGTTAAAATAGCCTCCCGTATCGACTGCTTTCCATGCGGGCTCACATTTGATGACATGGATGGGCTCAAGAAACACCTTGTGATTTTTCACAAGAAAACAACCCGAAAATTTGAGCTTCCAAAACAACCTCATAATTTAGACAAGGTAACGGAACTCTTTTTGTCTTAATAATAATTAGTATTATGGAAATTAATAGTAAGTTCTGTTTGCAGGCACAAGCAGACCCTGGTCAGCATGCTGCTGTGGACCATGATGAACCAGGGTTAGGTAAAGCATCTTCTAGCTCACAGAAGATAGCGGAAGCAGAAGAACCAGTTGCCATCGTTAACGGCAATGACAATGGCGGGGTCAGGACAAAAAGTACATGGGGCAACAAAGAGTTCCTTTGTGAGCCTGTTGACGCAGAAACAATGGCGGATGCAACCGGCTTTATGTGCCCGGAATGCAAAGAGAAACTTTGTGGGGTTCTTGAAAGGAGTTTGTCAAAGTCTTATAAACAGTAAGTTAATTTGTTGTCATATAGTTGTAGTCGAGGTAATCTGTTAGCTTTTATGGGAAAAAATGTATGCATTATTTATTTTTATTTAATTTTCTTGTTGTAGACAACAGTATACTCTTTTGAGTATTCTGTGTGTAGTTTTCCCCTGTATGTCACAAAGAGGATGATTTCCTATATATAATTTTAAAGGAAAAGCATATATTATCCTAATTCATTCCTATACCTGGCAATTTTGACCCAAGTGTGTACATTTGGGTTGATTTGGACATTAAATATGAAGTAAAGGACCGAGTTGGGTTAAGCCAAATTTCCAAAGGGTCAAGGTGGACAAAAGATTAGAAAAAACACAATGGGTCAAGATTGGTGATCCTCAGTTCCTCACTTAACCCATCTTTTCGATTTTGATTTCTGGAAGAAGTATATTCATCAATTTTGACTCTTTGAGTATGTCCTTGTAAAGGTGTCGACCAATTTCTTCCTTTAATGATACTCTTCTCCTACAAAGTGCAACAATCCAGGCAACACTCAAAAGGTAAGATGCTCACTTTATGAGTATTTTATATAGATTTTAATGAAATTGTAGCCTCTTGCTATTTGTTTTGCATAAATGCATTGAACATCTGAACATTATTGGGTTTGCTGGTCATTTGTTTCGGCAAGAAGTATGTTCATTGTCAACTTTGAATCGTAAAACAAGTGATTGATCAATTATGTTTAAAGAGTTTATGTATTGATTATTCCATCTCATGTTTTGTTCACTTACTTGAAGTTGTTGAATATAACAAAGAATATGATCAGATAAACTGTTGTCAAGATCTTCATGTTCATGTCTCTAAAATATTTATATTCAGGTTTGTAAAGGCAAGAATGCAGTTGGTAATGTATATGAGAGTTAGAGATTAAGAAATTCAAGGATTATAATTTATAAGCTTTTGATTGATGTCATAAATCATTTGTAGACACATGTATGGATCTTAAGTAGTAATATCTCTAATTTCATGACTAATTCTTCTCATTGTCATCATACTTCTGTCATGTTTGTATCACAATGATATAATTAAAATTAACAACATTTTATGCTGATATTAACACCTTTTCTATGGGTATATTATGTCACATTAACAGTTAAAAACTTTCAAACAATTTAATGGACCTTGGGGTTTAATCGTTCGTGTACGGTGTTGCAAATCGTGAGGCATATGGGATTAATCATTTTAATTAAAAAATGATTGTTGAGAACACCATTATGTGAGCTTGAAGATGAAATATTTGGATCATGAATAAGCCTGTATATGTTTTCATTCATTGTTTGTTATTTGGAAGTAGAGGTCACAAAATTAGGGGGTTGTGGGTGGTATGTTATGGATCGGGTCATATGTCAAAATGTGTTTAGGTTGAAATGAATTATGTTATAGTATAAGTAAAAACATGTTTAGTCGGGTTCAGTGGCGGACATACCTTATGCCTAGGGGTAGCCTCCGTTACCCCTTAACGATTTACGGGTAGTGTAAAAAACAGAAAAATTACGTTTTTATGTATAAAAAACAAAAAAATTACTGTTTTATGTTACCCCTGAGAAAAAATTATGTTACCCCTAATGTTTTTTAAACTCAAACACTTTATAAAAATTTTAAAATTTTATAAATACTCTTATATTTAATAAAAAACATTAAATTTTTTAAAAACATTAATAACTTATTAACCCAAAATACTCAATAACAAGCCCAAATTTAAAATAAGCCCTAAATATAAACACCTTAAAAAGCCTAACAAGCTTACAAGCTCAAATACTCATAACACAAATAACTTACAAAAATAACCGGTTATTCCCAATTCCCATTAGCGTCGTTCACCCCTGTCCCATTCGGCCATTCTACTATAGTCGGTCACCTAGTTGCCGATCGACCACCGTCGTTCGCCGATCACCTAGTTGTTCACCCCTGTTCCATTCGGCCTTGCCACCACCGACGTGTGTTGCATGTTGTTGCTCATCTGATCTTTCTACTTTCACCAAATCAAGAGTTCAAGGTAATTTTTCTAGGGTTTTTTTTTGTCTTTTACACTATGAATTTAGGGATTTAGGATTTATATTGTTTAAATTTTAATATTTAAGTGTTATTTGTTATAATAATTAGTGATTTGAAAGATTTCAAGATGAGAATATTAGTTAATGGTTCTAATATTATGGGGTTTGTGCAATTAAGTATATGAAGTAGAGATTTGAAAGATGAGTTAGAGATTTGATATTGAAATTAGGGATTTTAATTATGTTATTTTTAATTGTAATTTGTAATCTTATTGTGTTATTTGTTATAAAAAGAGGGATTTGAAAGATGAAAAAACAATCTTTTATTAACAAATTTTTAAAAGAAAAATTTCAAGAGTAGGATATTGGTTCTAATAATGATATTAATATTGGGTCAACAACTCCTTCAAGTTCAATCAAACATTGGTATTGAAATCGTATATTGTATTGATGATTACAATAAAGAACAAGGATCTCTTAAATAGAATACATGCAACTAATTATGGTAAATTGTTATCTAGTCTAGTCATAATCCTTGACATATAATTATAATCATTGACATATATAAACCCTAAAATTATGTTCTAATATTCCCCCTCAAGCTAAGGTCGGGGAGCGACTTGTAGCTTGGATTCGATAAGTTGGAATCGTTGTGAGGATAGAGGCTTTGTGAATATATCTGCAATTTGATCATCTGTTTTAATGAACAGAAATGAGAGCTTTTTTTGAGCAATTTTTTCTCTGACAAAATGAAAGTCTATCTCCACGTGTTTTGTCCGAACATGGAATACTGGGTTGGCTGATAGATAAGTAGCTCCTAGATTGTCACACCATAAGACAGAGGTAGATGTCATAGAAATGTGAAGTTCTTTCATAAGAGCTTCAAGCCATGTAAGCTCAGCAACAATATCAGCTAAGGCTTTATATTTGGCCTCTGTTGATGATCGAGAGACAGTGCGCTGTTTATGAGCACTGCATGAGATGAGATTGGATCCAAGGTAGATGGCATAACCCCTGGTGGATCGACGGTCATCAAGAGAGCCAGCCTAGTCTGCATCGGAAAAGGCTGTGATAGACGGGACTTGGGCATCTATGTAGGCATGGATAGCATGGGCTGAATTTTGTTTGATCAGCAAGCCGTATTGAGATGTTCCATATAGGTACCGAAGATTTTTTTTCATTGCAGACCAGTGACTTTCTATTGGAGAATGCATAAATTGACAAACTTTGTTAACCGCAAAAGTGATGTCCGGTCTGGAAAGAGTGAGATATTGTAGAGCTCCAATGGTTTGTTTGAATTTGACAGGATCATCAAATTGAGGATTGTCATCAAGGGCCAAGTTGTTGTTAGGATTCATCGAAGAGTCAACAGGTTTGGATTGAGAAAGGCCTACTTTTGCAATAAGATCATTAATGTATTTTTGTTTAGAAAGAAGCAGGTCATTTCCCTTTGGTAGAACTTTGATACCTAGAAAGTAGGACAACCGACCCATGTCTTTGATGGCAAAAGTGCTGCTTAACCGTTGAATAGTACGATCAATGAGTCCGGAATTGTTGCCGGTTAGAATTATATCATCTACATAAACAAGCATATACATCACGGAACCATTGTTTGAGTAGATAAATAAAGAGGGATCGGTTTTAGACTCGTGAAACCAAGTTATAGCAGTATTCCTGAGAGGCGATTGAACCAAGCCCTCGGAGCTTGTTTAAGACCATATAAGGATTTATGAAGTAAACATAAATTATTTGGTTTTTGTGGATCAATGAAGCCTGATGGCTGTCTTAAATAGATTGTTTCATTAAGATCATTATGGAGAAAGGCATTTTGTACATCAAGTTGTCTAAGAGGCCATTGCCTTGTGACAGCTAGGGACAAAACCACAGGAATGGTGTTGATTTGACCACTAGACTGAACGTCTCGTGATAATCAATTCCAGGTTGTTGTTTGAGTCCTTTTGCTACCAAACGAGCTTTGTAGTGTTTATTGTTACCTTTCTCATCACGCTTTAACATGTACACCCACTTACAATCAACAACACTAGCATTAAGAATGGGTGGTACTAAAGTCCATGTGTCGTTTCTCGTTAAGGCTTTGAACTCCTCTGTCATGGCCGCACGCCAGTGAGGACTTTTATTGGCAACAACAAACGAAAAAGGTTCACTGGAATTTGAGGTTGTGACAGTGTTAAAGGCCATGGCATTATAAAGAGACCTTTTCTTTGGATTTGGACGAAGAATTTCAGGTCGTGGACGGGGTTCATTACCGATCGAATTGGAAGGTTGTGGGTGAGTGGTTTGTCTTCGATTGTAGGTATATTGTAAGGGTGGCAAAGAAGATGATGTTTGGTTTTGTTAGGGCGGAGGAGGTGGGGAGATAAGTGGTGATGGATTAATGGGCACACTTGTTTGTTGGTTGTTTTGGTTGTTTAGGCTGGAGGTTTGGTTTGTTGAATTGGACATGGAGTTTACCAAGGAGGAGGGTTGGTTTTGGATACTAGAGGATGGGTCGGTAGGGCCGGTTGAGTTAGATGGTTGTGGTGGTGGTGTAGTTGGGCTGGTTGGGTGGTGTACATTGGATGGATATGATGAGAAGTATGTATCGGGAGATGAGGGGGTGTTAAAGGATTTGGAATAGAGAAAAGGAAAGTGGGTATCATTAAACTGTACATGTCTTGCAACATAGATACGATTGGTGATGGGATCGAGGAAATAGTACCCTGAATGAGACAAGCTATACCTTATAAAGACGCATGGTAGAGACCGAAAATCCATCTTGTGTGAGTTATAAGGACTAAGATGAGGAAAGCATTGGCACCCAAAAACACGAAGGAAGGATAGATCGGGTTTGAGTTTATAGAGATGCTCAAATGGTGAGTTGTTTAAAGAGGTGCGAGATGGCATTCGATTTATCAAGTATGTGGCGGTTTTAAAGGCAAAATTCCAAATGCTTTGGAAGACCAGATTGTGCCAACAGAGTGAGACCGGTCTCAACCACATAACGGTGTCATCTTTCAACAAAGCCATTCTGTTCGCTTGTATGAGGACACTGTCACACCCTAACCTTGACGGCGGAAACGTCGAGGAGTGAGAGTTAAGATCGTTCACAGCCACATAATGCTATTATTAAATCCAAAAATATTATTCATAAGTTTCAAAGGTAATATTACAAACATAAGTCTCAAATAAAGAAAACATAACAAGCTTATTCATTTATTTAACTAGGTCCATTCCTAGGTGTGAACAACTTCAAAAATGGCGATCAAGCTTGAGTATTT
>BJCM01154772.1:0-37731 GCA_018326385.1 Flaveria bidentis | reverse complement strand
GGGTGGGAGGGGTGGGTACATTGGATGATGGATCAAAATGGCCCCTGCCAAAACGCTTAAATTTTGGGTTGACACAAAACACTGCTTCCATATTTTTTATTTATTTATTTTAATAACTTGTGTCAAATATGCTGGTGTAATTCCAAAGCCGTGGGCCACAAGTCGGTGTACCAAGATAGTCTCCTAGAAGCTTTCTAAATGTAGGAGTAATTTCTAGCTCGGCTCAGAAGCCGGTGAAGTTGGGGGGATCAATATTGACAAGTTGGTTAATTTGGTTTAGTGAATTATATTATAATTAGTATGGTAATGACTTACTAGCCAAGTTAGGGTTAGTCTATATATGGATGTATATTCCGAGCTATGGTAATGCAATCAAGAATAATGCATTATGTTTTTGCATTATTTTTCTAGGTATAATAAATGTGAGAGTAGGCTTTTGGCAATCATGACCTTTCAATTAAAGTTTGGGTTGATTTGGACTTCAGATATAAATTTATGGGTTGATTTGGGTTAAATGATACTCTTAAGAGGGTCAAGATGGGCGTACTCAATAAGAAAAAAATTAATTCAACAGGTCAGCATGGGTATTTGACCAAAATCAAACAAGTTTTTTCTTATTTAAACCAACAGGTTTGATTATAATCCTTTCTGTTCTCTTTTCATTTATCTTCCAAAAATGTGCATTTTTCAACTTCTTTAAACTAACAGGCTTGTTAGATAAGGCCCAGATATGTTTTTCAAAAATCCCATTAAATTCAATCCGATCATCCTCATTTGTATTATGTTTGTCAAAAACAGTTCAATTGTCAAAGTGGAAAGCAACCTTCTGCGCAAGTGGGTTTTTGACACGCCTAACTAGAGGTGTTTTTGGTCTGGTTCAGCCGGGATATTTAGGCAGACCAAAGGTTTACGGTTTTGTATAAATGTATCAAACCGGCCAACAATTCGGTTTTAACAGTTTGACAGTCTACACGGTTCGGTTTAGACGGTTTATACGGTTTTCGTCGTCGATTAAGTAATTTACCAACTTTTAATGTAGAATCCAATTTTACAGAAAGTTTACTGGCTATAGAACTTTATCTGTACACTTTGGATTTTATTTGGCCATTGTGTAGATTTCCTATTAAAAATCAAAAGAATTAATTGCAAGAAGCCAATAAATTACTTAGAGTTTTTTAGTTTTTTGTATTCTTTTCATGTTTTGTTGGTTGCAGTAACTATTAAGATTTTTATTTTGCATATTGTCTAAGCAAAATTCATGCATTTTGTCGAGAACATAATTGCATAGAAATGCATAAACAATTGTCATCCATTTATTTCAAGTTTTTGTGACATTGGATAAGATTAAAAAACATGCATGCATATCTTCATGTAATAATAAGGATACAAAGTGTTGGGTCTGGGTTAAAACTAAAATTAAACTTCAATTGTTGCTTCTAGTATATGTCAGTCCGATTAATATGGTTAACAGTTTGATAAGAAATACAAACCGTAAGCCGAACCAGACCATTTGGTTTTTCAAAACGCAAACTATAAACCGAATCACCAAGTTTTAAACCGGCTATATTGACCAAAATTTTTTTGTTCCTGTCCGGTTTGAACTGTTTATGAACACCCTAGGCCTAACTATATGTTGAAATTTTAAGCAAAAGTGACTTGAACCCATACTGACCCATACCCATCCTGAATCAAACCTATTCCGACCCATACCCATCCTACCCCCTTTCTTAATCGGCCAATCTTGACCCACACCCATCATGACCCGGCTACCAACACAATCCAACCCTCATATTTTGCCACCTTTACGCGAGAGTTATTCTCCAATCTTGTGCGTGTTCTTATATCAATTCTGGACTTAAAAATATGCTCGCAAAGGTTTTTATGCATTGATTATACTATGGTGACTTCAACCTGGTTGACTTATTTGACCATTCAGGCATAAAAAAAAACCCGAACTGACACATTCATAAGCAAATGGGTCAAAGTTGCCATTTCTGTTTTATCTCATAGCAACCTGAGCATTTGTCTATCCTAGTTTGGCATATTGAATATAGTTATTTTGTTATTTCTTGACTCTTGTATTGACCCTACGCATTGTTTGGTTTCATTTGATTGATACAATCTTCATCACCTGTTAGGGGGTACTGCTGAAACTCCTTGTCCCTACAAATGCATTTCCGACAAATATCATATGCCAAATTGTAACACTGCTCTTGAAGAATTGATGGATACATTTGGCGGCCCTTGGTTATTTGGGCTTCTTCTATTGGGTCTTCTTATCCTGTTAGCATTGGTGCTTAGTGTTGCAAGGATGAAGTTTGTAGGATTTGAGGAGTCAGCAGCTTCTGCTCCAACACATGGTTCTCAGATAGATCACTCATTTCCATTCTTGGAGTCTCTCAATGAGGTTTTTATTTATTTTATTTTCATAACTTATTGTGGTTTTGTCGAGGGTGATTCTTTCAGCATTAATGAAAATGATTGTAGGGCCGACTACGGGGTGTTTGAGCCTGTGTTTTGGTACTAGCTATAATAGTAATGTTATTTGCATTCAATAAATAGGTTCAACTTCTGTTTATCTGATTACACAAGAGTCGGATAATCAGTTTTGGGTGACAGTTTCATATCAGCTGCAACAAACCTAATTCTTTAATTGTAAAACAAAATCACCTATTTGCCCTTGTTTTAACCTAATTCGGGAGGCATTTGCTTTCATTTAACAAAAAGTCTCCCTCTTCTCATGATGGCATTTATAGTTCCTCACATAATCAGGTCTGCCAAACACTGAAAGATCTGATATCTGGGTATTAGAATATCAAAAAACATAATCAGATTCTACATATTGTTCTATCACAACTGATCATTGAATATAACATTCCTTTGGATCTGGGTTGCGGCAGGTTTTGGAAACAAACAGAGTGGAGGATTCTCAAGGTCACGTGCATAGGATGTACTTTATGGGACAAAATACTTTCAGGGAACCTTGGCATCTTCCTCACACACCTCCTGAGCAAGTCATGGACATTGTGTAAATTCTTAATCATTGATACCATGTTCCCTTTATTTTTTTTTATCTTTAAAGGTGGTGAGTGATGAATATGTTATTGGAGTTATTAATTAAAATTGCAGGTATGAGGGTGCATTTAATAGATTTGTGGAAGAAATCAATGCTTTGGCCACTTATCAATGGTGGGAGGGATCAATGTACAACATTCTTTTTTTCCTTGCTTATCCTCTTGCATGGTCATGGCAACAATGGAGGCAAAAATTGAAGTTGCAAAGACTACGTGAATTTGTTAGGTCTGAGTATGACCATGCCTGCTTGCGTTCTTGTCGATCACGTGCTCTCTATGAAGGCCTTAAGGTTACTCCACTCTGACATATTTGCTTAAATAATATAATCAAATATTTTACTATTTCAGTCTTTATCACTCCCCAGCTCTTGAATTATATTGTTTTATGGGTTTAATCATGGTTATGTAATGTTATAGGTAGCTGCAACATCTGATTTAATGCTAGCTTATGTGGACTTCTTTCTTGGTGGTGATGAAAAAAGAAGCGATCTTCCTCCTCGTCTTCATCAAAGATTGCCATTATCTCTTTTGTTTGGAGGTGATGGCAGTTACATGGCTCCTTTCTCACTTCACAGTGACAATGTCATTACAACTCTCATGAATCAGGTGAGTATTCTTACATATGGTGTTGGTGTTTGGACTTTGGAATCGGTTATCTGATAATCAATTTCTAATGTTTGAATAAACAGATTCTGTTACATGGGATTGGTTTTCTATATTAGTTTCCAAACTAACCAGAATTTGCAAGCACTTAAATGACTAAGTATTTTATTGTTACAACTTTAAAGAACAAAAGCACATCCATGCACTATTCTTGAAACATTCAAGTATAGCTGATTTTAAACGATTAATCTCATATACCCTTTCATATGCATATCCAAACATCCCTTAGTTACATACTAAAGAATGTTGATCTAGTTACACCAACTTTTGCATTTTCTTTCTTGCTGTACCTTTGCTGAAGGGCTGATCGTTATCTTGTTTATTTTCAGTGTGTTCCTCCTACTACGTGGTATCGATTTGTCGCTGGTTTGAATGCACAATTGCGGTTAGTTCGTAGAGGTCGACTTAGGATGATGTTTTCTGCAATTGTCACATGGATTGAAACTTATGCCAATCCAACGTTGAAGATCTATGGTGTACGAGTTGACATGGCTTTGTTTCAAGCTACAAGTGGAAACAATCATCAATATGGACTTGTGGTTACTTCCATACGGGTTGACCCAAGGGGACAATTGCCTAGGTCAAAATTTTCTACGTTACTTATAGATCCTTATTGCTTTATTTGGTTACTATTAAGGTGGCAAAATGGGCCAATGAAACGAACTGAATAATGGGTAAATAAATTATGAGTTGAAATGGGTTATTTTGACTCAAGACCATCTTATTTCTTCCAAAATTTATATTTTATCATAACTTTAACCTTTACATAATGTCATAATCTCTCTAGTGATCCCACTTTTTAATGGAATGATTTACAAGCTTTTATGCATTAAAATTGCACTTGGCGTGACTTTGACCTATGCAACCCATTTCACCCGTATCCGTTCTAGCTAAATTGTTTCTTTATCTTACCTGTTTGACCGTTAGAGATGCAACATTACACCAATCCCGAAATGTTGAAATTGCCACCTTTTATTAGATATTCTTGTTTCTGACATTCTTACCCTCTTTCTATTCCTTTCAATAGTAATAATGATGATGCCTTTCAAGAATATAAGGCTTCATATCAAGGGCAGGGGAATACTGATGATAACATGACACAAAAAAAGAGTTACGGTAGAATATTAGATATCGACAGTTTCAAATCACTGAAGGAAAACAGGCAAATATTATCATATGCCCTCTCCTTTATAATCCATAACACCAAGCCTGTTGGCCACCAGGTAACTTCTAATTCCTCCATCTGTTATATTGAACAGATATATTCTTATGATAATGCATTCTAACAAAATCTATCAACCGTTGCAGGATCTTGTTGGTTTAGTGATCTCAATGTTACTATTAGGAGATTTTAGTCTTGTTTTGCTTACATTGCTCCAGTTATATTCATTTTCTTTAGCATATGTTTTCTTGGTTCTATTCATTTTGCCACTTGGGATATTGCTTCCTTTTCCTGCTGGTATCAATGCTCTGTTTAGTCAAGGACCCAGACGCTCAGCCGGGCTGGCTCGTATATATGCTCTCTGGAACATAACTTCCTTGGTCAATGTGGTAAGTCCAGTCGCTTTATCAAGTTATAAACTTGATGCTTTTTTATATTAATAATTATAAATCTGGTTATGTATTTGTTTGTCACTGGCAGGTGGTTGCTTTTATATGTGGTTATGCTCATTACTCCACTCAGGCTAGTAAAACGTCATCAGATCTCCAGCCTTGGACCATGTAAGAACATTTAACGTTTTCCAAACTCCATTAGCTTAAATGGGTCAAATTAGAAAGTTTTAGCCAAATGAAATGTGTCTAAACACCTGGAAGCTCTCACCTGAAGTGTTGCTTGAATGTTTCAACCTGTTGAATTAATCTATTCACATAAGTTAGGCAGGATTAACATATTGGGTATGGGTTTGAATGGGTCAGATTGACACAAATTTGGATTTTTTTCTATACTAAATGTTAAATGTGTCAAATATATGATTACAAAAGTTAGATTATCAATCATATATTTCGTCAATATCTTATTTTTTATGAATTATACGATTTAGATGGTTTTATGCATTAAAAATACATTGGATGTTAAATTCACTAATCCTTCGACCCATAAGCTTATCTTTTTTTCTTTTTATTTAATTTTATTTTATCTCTTTGACCCATTCAACGTTAACACATATTTAAATAGTTAAGCAAGTATATATATATTATATTTAATTATTTGTAAGCTTTTTAAAAATATTAGTGAAGAAAATGCTGTCAGGACGTGACGTGTTTTGGCACGTTGGAAATAGTTACCCATTTTGACCAGTTATGCGATTTAGACACATTGGTAACCATGACGTTTTGGTTTGTCGGTGCAGGGAGGAAAGCGAGTGGTGGATATTCCCAGTTGCGCTAGTTTTGTGTAAATGCATCCAATCTATCTTCATAAACTGGCATATTGCAAACTTAGAAATTCAAGATCGGTCGTTATATAGTAGCGACACTGACAAGTTTTGGCAATCGTCATAGTTAAAAGGAAAGAAAATGTATTGCTCCAAGTTTATCCAGTCTTTTATATAAATAAATTTTGGGTAATTTTTATATTTATTGTTAGCTTTTTTACTTGAGTCATTTAATCTTTATAAAGTCGTTTTATATAGAACACAGTTCAATCCATAATACTAATGAAATGCGTAGGATGTAGAAACAAAATGATCCTATGTTAGTAGTTTTTTAAAATCAAAATCAACATACTATATTAGTAACTACTAGGTGGATGTTCAATCTCGTTTAAGTGCACACTATATTCTCCCCAATGCACCATGTACCTGTCACAAAGACACAAAACATGGCAGAGTTCGACGCTCCATAAGTAGGTATAAGCAATTCTAGCATGGTGGAGGTGTGGTGATTTAAGAGTATGGTGTAGCGTAGAGAGTGTGTTTGTCAGTAAAAAGTATAAACAAATGGTAGCGAATTAGTGATAGACAAGTCAAAGATCAATAATCAACAGAAGCTCCATGGTCATGACATTAAGTAATGGGTCGATCGCCAACATTCATGTCTAATACTACTTCACAAACTCCATGATCCATATGATCATCAGGCCACGAAACAGCCCTGCATAATTGCTATGAGAACAAGGGATGTGGTTTCAAATAACCAAACCTCAAATCTAACAAGAAAAAGATTCAAAGTTCAACACTTGATTGATCCATGGTGCGATCGTGGAACAACCACCAACTTTCTGGTCTAAGACCACATCATTTAAGAATGATATGAAAATGGTTGATCTAAAGGCCAAGCTACAAAACAACCATACCGTGTCTGGACAAATTTCAAGAATCAGTAAAATGCTTAAACAATTACCATTCAACTATACATATCCAGAGCCAAAATAAATATCACATTCTTTCATGATTATGAATACAACAAATGTGTTTTATAACTTAATCAAATTATTTGTGAACATTAAAGGTGCTATAAAACAGTTTTTTATAAATTACTTGAATCAAACAAAATGACAAGGAGTCTTCTTTAGGAGGGAAGTATTCAAATTGAATCCTTTAAGGTGAGTTTATTATTATGTTGTCGATTTTAAGTGATAAAAACATCATATATCTTCGGTGATGATAGTTTAGAAATGGCATATCATTTTGGTAGATATAGAATAAAATAATCAGGCTATGTTAAATGAGAGCGAATAATATCAGTCCAACAAACCATCTGTATAAATCTTTTTACGTTACTTTTTTTTACATTACAAACACCCTAAAAGACCTTGAGAATAGTTTGTTGGTTATGCGAATCCGTCACCCCACATCGAGTAATAGTTCATTCGCAACCGCTTCTAGTCTGGTCCGAAAGTGCCATACCTGAGAACAACATATGATTTTGCCAGTAGGAATGCAGGAAAGTGCTAAGATGTGTAATGCCTCATCTATAGCGATTCCTCATAGTTATTTAGGCTACAACCCGAAAAGAGGTATCAACGAGCCTTTTGGTTATTTCAATATAGTATCCTTGCCCTAGTCCCTTTGCTCATTCTAATGCTTGGAAGAATTACAGGCGATAACACTTCTTCCTATCTTTATCGTGCGATTCTAGATATAGGTAGGCAACAAAGACAAGGGATAGCGGGGACAAGTTATAATAATTTATTCCAACCCAGAATCCTAAAATAGTTAACTATTACTTATTAGATCTTGCTCTACAATCTCATATCGGGAGAATTGGGACTTTGTCTCATAGGATATAAGAGTGTTATTTCTTGGCAACATTCAAAATTTCATCCCTGATCATAATTTTTTAGATTAAGATAGTAGCGGGGGCATCTGTTCTATATATTTTGATATTGAAAATCATATTTTTGATTTCACTTATTCCAAAAGATTCCCTGAGTAAGAACCATCAGATCACCACTTATTCCACGAATAAAGTTTAACCATAATTATAAGTTGATCAAGAAGTTAGTGATTCAACTAATGCACTGAACTTAGGGTGTTAAAAGTGATATATTAGCCCTTGAGTTATGTTAAGTTGATTTATCATACACATACTCAATACTCAATATTCCAACAACCCTTTTCGCATAGATATATAGAAAATACAATGCAAAGTTGTCTAATATTAATAACTTCCCCTATGCGTTATGTGCATTTGAACATTATTGGTTAGCTTGTTACTTTAGGCATAGGGTGTTACAAATGGTATCATACCAAACTACAAACAGCCTATGCGAACTTAGAGAACTTGATTCCTGCATTGTGTCGTATCCAAGAACAAAAAGAATAACACGAATGAATACAAGAAATATATAATCAAATATACATTTAAACCAAAGAGAGATAAAAGCCACATACAGTTGTATTATGTCCATAAAACATTTAAAGCCTAGTGTTTTTATTATAGACCCACTTAGCCATCAAATGTTATACCAGTCACTAGCTGCAAGTTAAGCATTTGAACAGACGGGTAAACTCATAACCGGTTCCTACATTGACCGAACCGTTCAGATGGTCAATCAGTCACTCGAGCATGTCAAAATCTTGTTTTTTCTCAGTTTTTACCTGGATTTAAGCTGCTGTCTCCTTCAAGCACTTGTTCTTCTGCCTTTTGAAACTCAATCAATTCTTTTGGTCTCAAAAAGCTCGGTTGATTTGTGGACGCGAGTACCCTTGCCCACATTCTATCAGTGATCACAACATAATTTTGATGATCCACTATACGCTGCACGTCAATAAACACCATCACCTTTGCAGCTAAAGACTCAAACAGTAAACAACATGAAAAAGACCAGACACACGTGTTTATAAAATTGTTTTGTTTAGAGGTGAAGAATCAAGAATGGACGAGTTGGGTAACGGGTCAAAATGGGTTTGGGTTAAAATGGGTCATTTATAGTATGGGCCAAAACTCCCAAGGTAATCAGATTGGATATAGATGATTAATAAACTTACACTGAATGGAATATAAGTCTGCCGACCATGCACAAGCCCGCTAATAAAGCCCGTGAAGCCCGCCATGGCTCCATGAACACAGCTTTGAGCAAGGAGAGTACAGTAGATATTGTCAGATGCATTACTTGGAACAGCCCGTATCATGTAAGTAGGATCTGCGTGATTGATTTGAACACTTTGTTCTTGTTAAAACGGATGGTATGTCATGTTAAATAGAGAAAATGTACAAAATTTCGACCCATTTACTTGTAAACGGGTTGATTTGGGTTTTGGTTTATTTCTAACAAGTTGAGTCATAAGATATTAAGGTTTGTAAGGATGTGCAAAAATTATTAGCTTTTGGCCCAAACCAAATATGTTTTACTCAATATTGTAAAGGCCAACTAGTTACTATATATATTAGTATTGGACTCTTGTTAAGATAATGTAGTTACCAATGTATTTAAGAGTAATTGGCATTTGTTGCTTGTTTGCAAAGTGAGCCTGCATACAAAGACATTAAACTTTCACTTCAAAATTCACAAAAGCAAATGATAAAATAAAAATAAAGTTTTGACGATTCAAGGTCAATATCTACTAGTGAAAACAGGAAACAATGATCAACTTAAAAACAAGTAAATTTGATTAGATTAACTTGGAGATTAATCATATCTATTACCTTAATTCTATCAGAAAGCCACATCCCAACATCTTTAAGTAGTTTGTTCCCGGAAGCATCTTTTGCAGTTGATGAACTGCTTTGTGCAACAAGCTCTTGACCTGCTCCTTCAGCTACAACAATAACCATGTGCCCGTTTTCTTTGAGACGTCTTTCTACATATTCTAGAAGCCCACCTTCACCGTCTAGAAAGAAAGGTGATTCAGGTATCAAACATAAATCCACATCACGGCTTGCAAGAGTTGCATACATTGCAATGAACCCTGCAACAACATTTTAAAATTATACATGCTGACATGGGTCAGGTCGGGTCGGGTCAAAACCAATACAGTTCACTTCAATATCATTTGGAGTAAATCTTACCACTGTAGCGCCCCATTAGCTTGACCACCCCTATGCCATTTTCTGCACTCTCTGCCTCAACGTGTGCAGCATTAATCGCACGTTGAGCCTCTTCAACAGCAGTATCAAAACCAAATGACTTGTCAATTACCTGTTACAACAAGTATGTATAGATATGCAACTGTCACCACAACCAATAAAATGAAACCAAAATCAAAATTACCAGATAAGGGTGCACTCACCAATCAAACATTTGCATTTATTTTCTGTGGAATATGTATCATGTACCAAATATGCATTTATATTTCACTTGAAAAATGTTACTAGTATAGTAAAGGACAGATTCATCAAGGATGAAAATACCGCGATGTCATTGTCAATTGTCTTTGGAATCCCAGCCACAACAGCTTTTATCCCTCGTCGTTTGATTTCCTGCATATGATAATAAAATGATATGAGAATTTTGTCTTCTGATTGCACACACACACACACACAAAAGATGACTCTTGGAACATTATAATGCAACATACTTCAAAAATTACAGCTGCGCCTTTTTGAGTTCCATCACCTCCAATTATATAAACCTGAAACAGCAAATAAATAAGTTACTCATGGAGCAACAAGAGCACTTACTAGCAACATAGTATTCATATTAGAATAAATAAGTAAAGTAACTCATAATGTCGTATAATTTAGCATCAAACACCTGATTAATACCGCGGTCTTGAATGCTGTCAACTATCTTTGACTTGTCATGACCACCTCGAGAAGAGCCAAGAATCGTACCACCACGTTTATGGATATCATTTACGAATTTTGGTGTCAATGTTATGGTATTTTTTGAGTAGAAACCTCTATACCCTCCCTATTAGAAACAATTATGCATCATCAAAGGATTTAAATAAAATAATGTAAAAAAAGTCAACATGGTCAAAGCTACCGCCACGTCAGTTGCCACATCAGCATTTAGATTAAGTAATAAGGTCAGATTAAGATTTGAAAGTACATACTATGCAACTTGCATATTGTTTAATGCCAATAAGTATGGGAATTCAAGAACACATGCATCCATGGTCAACTCATGGAAGTTCCAATTGCAAATTATTAAACACTAAATTCATACCAAATGATTTTAAAATCATTTGTTCATATTTTGATGAGGAGACTTACATCAATTCCAAGAACTCTGCTGACGCCATACATGTGAAAAAGCGCGCAAACAATCTCCCGAATCACAGTATTTAATCCAGGGCACAAACCACCACATGTTACAACACAAGCATGGACCTCATCTGGTAAAAAGTAAACCTGCAACAATAAAAGCTGTTTGTTAAACAAAACTATGTTGTTCTAATAGACATTACAATACATTTCTACAAGTAAATAGCATACATTTTGGCGGGGCCCAGCGCGTCGAAAATGGACCCCTCGTGGATCATTCTTGTGGACAACAACCTACAAGAAGAAATAAAAGAATCACTTCTGTTGGATTTATTTGTAAATATGTTTATATGATGATTTAACTTACCTTTTCTGGCACGGTATCATCACAGTCTATAAAATACTGCCTGAAATTCAGCAGGATGTATGGTTATTAAAGATTAAAATCACGTCGAGAGGTATGATGAATGATGATGCAAGCATACTCACTTTACAACAGAATATGCAGGATTGAATCGCATTGGATTCGGATATGTCTGTAGAAATAAAACAGCACATAAGAAAAGAGAAATTTATATATAGATATGCCAAACTCCCTGCTTTTAGAATGTTATTTTCAGTATGCATTTGCTGAAAATTTAACACCAACAATAATCTGTTTGTTACATTGACTATACTGTAATACAAAAAATTTGATCAAAATCCTTCAAATGATCAAATAAAAGATCCACAACCAAAATAATATGTATATCTGCATGAATATTGCAATGTCAAAATATGTTTCATTAGTCATCAAACATATCTAAATTACCCTTTAACCAACAAAAGAGAACCATGTGGATCAAATATAAACCAGTTTAACATCCAAACAGCATACTGGGGCAAATCTTAACTGGGTGCATGACTGAATGATACATAATCAATAAATAAATAAATAAAATACCCAAATCAAACTGGCTGAAATTATTAAGAAAGAAAAAAAATATACCAAGTGAATTATGTGGTTCTCATAGTTCTCAATATAAAACGTGATCTTTTCAGAACCAGTAATATGCTAATCGTCTTATATATCACATTCAAAATACCACGTACAAGTGTATCATGCGGTTGTTTTGATTCTCAACATATTTTTGGTTCTAAAAGAGCACGTCCACGTTCCTCGTGTGTGTATAGATAAAGAGAGAGGGAGATTACATTGAGGTTAGAAATATAATCTGTCAAATGAGGAACATCTTCAAGAACATAACCATAATCCCCCTTTTCAATCTTCATCTGAGAATCCTTGTTTTCTTCCATTTCTTTCTTCTCAAAAACAAAAAAAGATACAATTTTGGGCTAATAATTAATGGGAATTTTAGCTATAATTTTGTGGATCAATTTCTATATATGAAGAACATTTGAGGAAAATGCGGGAATTTGGAGACAAGAATTACTTGTCACAAATCTTGAGTTTAGAAAGTGAAGGAAAACCACAAAAACTTGAGTTACAAAAGGCATAACAACATGCATCGTGCTGTGGCGTTTTCAATGGGAAAATGAAATTATTTGATGTTTAAATCCAAAAGTCTATTGGGTCATGCTAACATTGGCGGACCCAAGTTGTTTCAATGGGTTCACGGTCTAATGCCAATTGAACTCCAGTAAAATTTAACATCGAACCCCATGAAATTTTAACACCGAACCCCATGAAATTTTAACAACAACCCCAAACAACTTTTTACAACAACAAAGCAAGAAGTTTTTGACACCGAACCCTAAGAATTGTTACAAATGCAAACCTATTATAATCCGACTCAAACAATTAACTATATAAGTAACTAAGCTCATTACTTTATTTATTCTTGTAGCTACAATTATCATATGTCTACTAACTTTTTTAAAAAACTAAACTCATTACTCAATCATCTCAACTATTTAAACAATTAACCTAAAAATTACACAATTTAGTCGTAATTGAAGGGACAATTAGTTTGCTCACATACCCTGTTCTAAACAGTTTGATCGTGGTTATCGTCCTAAGCCCTCAACTACTTAGTTTTTTGTCAAAACTTTCCTATTGAAGCCGCATACCATAAGTCAACCCTTTGTCCATGGTTACTCCACCCTCTCAAACCGATTCTAAACAATTGGAAATCCTTGATTTAGCTTTTTTCTTAAACGATTGATGAATTTATATTATGTGTTCAAAATTTAATTTGTTTTTATCTTTTAACTATATGACCCGACCCGGATCAAACCTAATTAACCAAGCCATAAAAGAATATTAATATTAAACAATATGCAACCAGACCCAAAAATATCTGACCCCCATTAATTAAATTCTTAGGTCTGCCACTGCATGCTAAATCAATAAATCATACCCTCACTTGTATTTTTGGATAAACTATGTGTCACATACGTTATATCATCTTTTCAAACATTGAATTTGGGTATAAAAGCAATGAATACAAGCATTACCAGGCCGAATTGCAGATTTGGTTGTTTGGAGATCTCTAGATGGTCTTTTTTACGATTGTATGAATCAATTTCAGGTTAAAGTTTATTTTTGTGGTACTCCAAAATATTGAATAAGACAAAAGTTTCAACAACAAGAATGAAATTATGTATGAAAATAGTAGCAGAGAATTCGTAAGAATTCAATGATCAAAAGTTGATAAGATGAATCTTTTATGTAACGGAAGAATCATTGTAATGATTGGATGAACTATTCCAATGTTTCAAGTAGCGTTTCGAGTTTTAACTAGGTGATATACATTAGTAGTAACTATAATCACTTGATACAAATCATCACTTGCTACTGACATATAAAATCGATACTGATGTACAAATTTACTACCGACGTACAAAATTGCCATCGATGATCACTTCTTACTACTCATAAGTTGATAGCAACACCAAAGTTTCTATCTTTCTCACTTTTACTACCAAATGTCATTTTTACTACTGAAAATCATTTTGATGCAACTTGAAAATTTCATGATTTCGAAGCAACTTCCAACACAACAAACAAGAAAAATAAGTTTTTTTTAGCTCAACTTTAGTTAGAGGCTTTGCCCTTTACCCTACCTAAGAGGCGATGCCTCTTTGGAACACTCATTTGGTTTATTTGGTTGCGCCCCTTTATATCACGAGAACAATTCTTAAACGAGTGTGGACTCCATACTTTCCAATTTGTTTAATGTTTCAATTTATTATTTAGTCACTAAGTTAATCCTAGTTATCTAAAATAGTCTGATGACTCTAAAATCACCAACACGAATAAGAGCGTATACGGAGATCCAAAACGGGTGTGTAAATCAATTTAGATATAACATAAGAGGAACGTTTAGCCAATTTCATATTAAATTTTTCTTTTTCAAACTTATCACTTCAAATATTTCTTTTTCAAACTTATCACTTCAAATTTATCAAAGCGTTTGATTTGAGGAATTGTGAAATAAATCCATGATTTGGTTAAACTACAACCTATTAACTGAAAATTCTAGTTTGAATTTAGTTTTGACGTGTGATATAACTAAAAACTAAATTACTAATAGGCGAACTAATTGTAATAACGAGAAGAATGGCTAAGTATCATCCTATTTAATTAAGAATTTTGTTTTCCTTATTGGTTGAAACAAGATTGTGTTGCCTACATGTACACATTGCCGGCTTAATGTTTTTTGGAGCCCCAATTGAATCAAAAAATAAAACTCTTTTGAAAAACGCAATTTAAACAAAAGCAACCTAATTAAAGTTTTTTTATACAAAAGCGTTAAATCAAAGAAAATTATATACACCAACTTAAGTCTTTGATAGTTGATTTCTTTAAACTAAAAAAGGCTAGACGAAGTCAATCAATTGGGTCCTTATTTTTAAAAGGCACTAAGCTTAATGAGTCACAATTTACATTGTAGAGTTGGCCCTGCATGTACATATGCGAGGAAAGTAGCTTTAAGCTTCAAGGTGAACAACGATTGCAAACATACATAATAGAGCTTCTAGCAAGTAGTTCTAAGAAGTGTTTTGTTTCTATCTGGATCTGAAAGCCAAACATTCAAACCATACATATAGAAATCCTTATACTTGTAACAATTAGTTTCCATTACGTAATCAACTAATTCAAAGTCAGAAACATGATCAACATCAATCTTTAATAGCTTCGAATCACCTCCAACGTACGATGGTGCACCCGGGTATACTTTAACGGTGCCACCGTGTCAAAGAATCACATCAATGGTTCCCATATGCTTGAATGAAAATAAGAACAACTAAAATTTAAGCTAAACAATACCTCTGATGGCAAAGATTAGGGCTTGAACCGACAAAAGGGTTCTTCTAGTTTGAATGGGTGAAGCTAGGGCGTGATTGGAAAGTGGAGATTGTAAATGTAAATGTATGAAAATTTTTTTAAAGTGTTAGATATATATACACAACATTAATCACGTCAACTCCCACACAAGCGAGACCTGTACATGTATGCGTGCCACATCATTAGAAAGTTAACGTCGTTAGGGCTATGCCAGATGGCGGGCGGGTGATACAGACATCGAAATGTTTACTTGAGAGTTATATTCGCTAAAATGATATTTGGGAATGACAACAGCTAATTCCCAATAATTAATTTAAATCTATTAAGCTATTTTAAAATCGCTTGTATCAACAGTTTAGCACCAGTTTAGTCGATTTTCTACTGATTTTGTCAAGATTTCAGCGGTTTTTTAATCTTGAAAACAGACTATCTACAAAAACCTTCAGTAGATATTCATGTGAGCCAATGAACACACTTTTCAGAATCTTGCGCCTGAAACTTATGACAACGTGAGATTATAGCTTCCATCAATTCAAGATTCTTCTGATCCAAATAGGAACTTGATTTTGACATCCCCATTTATCTGAAATCCAATTCTTCATCTGCCACACTCTAGCTCAATTTCTATTCAAAACTCCCCAAATTAGATTCACTGAGATCATCCCCTTACAGTTGAAATCACCTGTGATGAATCGGTGGTTAACCCACGAATCTAAATCTTGATTCACGAAGTGGGTGTTGATAGATCGGGTGAAATTTGTATTCGAAAGCTCCATTGCGTTTAATGCTCAAAGAAGAAGGTTAGTGTAACATGTTTTGGAGGGAACGCGAGAGTGAGATCAATAAGGAGCAAAATGGAGGTCCTCCTTATGGGCAAATTCGAGTTCTTGTTGTTGGTGATTCAGGTAACTGTTTTGCATACATATCTTCTTATTGTTGTTGTGTTGAATCTATGGATATTGTGTAGAGATTCAGTTGTTCATCACTTAAGAATTGGGTTTTCATCTTCTGTTTTATTGGGTTGGAAGAACATAACATATATTTGATGGTGTTCTAATTAGGATCTGTTAGTATTGCAGTAAACAATGCAGTTAGCCTATTGCAAATCATAGATGGTATAATATTGGAGGATTATAGGGTTGGAGTGTGATGCTATGGTGCTTATGTGATTATATCATACTTAGGTGTTGTGTTCAGTTCAGAATTGTGACGGATTATTGAGTTGAAATTGATTCGGAGCTTCTAAAATGGCTTGATGTTTTGTTGTACTAAAGAGTTGATGTTAGTATTAGTTAGAACCCTTATGGAGTAATTCTTTTATATTGAGTGAGTTGACTGATTTGAGATTATCGGTACCTTATATTTTACGAAGCCACTGAAGTATTTGCAAAAATTGAATATGAACATCAGATGAATAAGGGATGAAGGTATATGCCATAATATTTAGGAAAACTATAGTTTACAGATGAAATCAAACCACTTTATAGCTGTTAAAGAACAGCTGCGTTAATGAGTCTTGCAACCAAGAATGTTCTTTTATCATATTACACAGCATTAGAAGTTTAGACCATCATGTATGCATGTATATGTATGCTTAGTTTCATGTACTTTGATTTTTTCTATCGATCTTGTTGTCTTTTTACTGTTTTAAGTTTGAAGTCTTGTATTCCTTTCTAAATGCATTATTGTGCATCTGTAGGTGTGGGGAAAACATCTCTAGTTAATCTGATTGTAAAAGGTACAACAATAAAGCATCCTCCTCAGACAGTTGGGTGTACAGTTGACGTGAAGGTCTGTCACACATCAATTTATTTTTATATAACTTGCAGTGAATAAATAATGGTTTTTATGAAATATTTTTTATAAACTTTCTGCAGCATTTCTCTTATGCAAGTCCTAGTAGCTCTTCAGATAGTGTTAAAGGTGACAAGGATAGGGAATTCTTCATTGAACTTTGGGATGTATCTGGACATGATCGCTATGCAGATTGCCGTTCCATATTTTATTCTCAAATAAATGGTATGTGTTAAAAGTTCTTATTTGTTCAAACTTCACCATTGCTGGAAAACTAAAAGAAAGAAACAAGCGCGAAAATCACATTTTTAGGAATTTGATAGCTTGATTGTGGTCTACTTTGTGCTATTTGGCTGGTAGGTTATATTTGTGTGACTTTGGATTAGAAAAGGGACGTATACGTACACATTTCCCTTGTATTCTGGAGGCGTTTGGATGCACAATTTTAAACTAAAATCGAAATTATTGCTACTTCAAGGATAAGAATTAGACGATCAGGTATCCGTTTGATTTAAGTTGGGTATACTTACATACATCCTATATATTAGTTTTATTGCAGAAATTTCATATTTGTTTTGGAAAATCCAGACCTAAAATGTTCAAGAAGTTAGAATACTTCTCAGTTTTGCAATAATAACTTTTGCAACACTTAGTATGCTCACTGAGAATGATAGTCCTATTCTTAAAGTAGCAATAATTTAGCATAAATTTGATTTCTTGTTTTTTTGTGATGCAAACTATTTATATATTTTAATTATATTCTAAGCACGTATTCTATTCCATATGTTATTAAATTTGATTATTGTTACTTCGAAAATCAGAATTAGATAATTCGGTCATCGCATAAATTTTTTGAATAGAAGTTGCAACTTACAAATAGTCAAGTATGTTCACATTTATTCTTAATAATCAGTTGTCTTTCAAGAACTCCATATCTACTTCTCCAAATCTAATTATAATGTCACTAAGATTTCACAAATGTATAATGTTAATGCTATTAGACCTGTCGTTGCAGTTTCAGCTTTCAGGTCACAATAATAACCTTTGTGATACATCAAAACACCCTTAATGTGTTTACCAAGAATGATATTCCTATTTTTAAGAAAGGTACCATCTGTCGTGAGTTTGACAATGTTCCGTTGAGATGTGAAATCTGAATATATGTTGATTTTTATTCTTATCATGGGTTTCCGTTAGACATTTTATTTAGGTTAATAAGTAAAATAAGCAACACATATTATTCTATGATGACGTGACTATATAAATTAGGATGAGAAATTAGGGATCATGCTTGACATGATCATTAAGCTAGGGTTGAATTCCTTAATTTTTAATACAAGTATAACTTGGGTTCTATCAAAATTGTGTTCAATATGTGGTTAAATTTGCACTGCCAACTTTAAGTTGCTACTTTTTCCCATTTTATATGTGTGCAGGTGTTATCTTTGTACATGATCTCTCTCAAAGAAGGACAAAAACAAGTTTGAAGAAATGGGCTGCAGAAATTGCAGCAACCGGGACATTCTCGGCCCCACTAGCAAATGGAGGTCCAGGTGGCCTACCTGTACCATTCATTGTGATTGGTAACAAAGCTGATGTGGCTTCCAAAGAAGGTACAAGAGGTAGCAGTGGCAATCTTGTTGACATGGCCCTCCAATGGGTCGAAAAGCAGGGTTTGCTTTCATCAAATGAGGAACTTCCTCTGATTGACAGTTTTCCTGGAAGTGTTGGACTTATTGCGGTAAGATTTGGGTCAAACAGTCACTTAAATGAACTATTAAAAGCAGCAAATAGGCGGGTTGTGTAATGGGTCAAACAGGCTCGGTTTGAAACTAGTCATTTTGGTACATGTCAAACCAGGTGAGGTTGGATTGAGTTGACCCACACACTTCTGGTTCACGTTTATATAATTTTAATTTTTAATGAATGCTCAAGTGTGGTTAGAAAACAAGATTATTACAATAGTAGCCTAAATCTTTGAAGAAAGACGATTTAGGAAACTGTATGCGTTAAAAATACCCTGAGATATGCTCAACTCTGTATGAACCATTTGACCCGTTCATGTTTTAGCTAAGATCTTTTTATTTGATCCTTTCAGGATAAAACACAACCCTAATCAATCCACATGTAAGTAAACGGTCAAAATCGTCATCTCTAGATGGAAGTAGTGAACAACTCATCTAATGTATTATCATTATTTCATGAGAATAAGTTTTAATAATTTACAGCAGCTTTATGCACTACTGTTTCTATCTTATTAACCCTAAAAAATGTCCAGGCTGCAAAAGAAGCAAGATATGACAAGGAGTCCGTGATGAAGTTTTTCCGCATGGTATGCATCTTTTTTTATATAATATTCTTTTACATTGGGTTTGGTCAACTTAGTGAATGATCTAAAGTTTATGCGACTAACCTTTTAGTTGGTAAGAAGAAGATACTTCTCGGACGAGTTACCAATGGCAAGCCCGTGGTTAACCTCAGTACAAAGACCGTTACAGAGGCCTGGGGACTATTTAATAGACGAAGATCAATCTTACACCAGCACAAGGTATGATCTCATATCTCACATATTGTAAATGACACAATTGGTTTTAAATGTCAAGTCATAGTAGCAGGACATTTGGTGATCCGTACAAGTACAATGTTCTACCGCCACTTCCAGCTCAGTGCAACCTGACCCCACCTCCGACACTGTATCCTCAGCAGCTGGTTTTGACGCCTGAAAACAACTACAACAACATCCCAAGATTCAACTCTCAAGAACTACAAACCATTAGACCCAAGCGTAATGATATTAATGTATGATCTTGCTTCCTACAAAGCCATATATGCTTTTTCTGCTTATTGTCCATTCATTCTTTATTCCACACTAAGATAAGATATATAGTTCTTGGACACTTGGTTGGATTTGTTGTATAACATTATCATAATGTAAAGCAGAGCGCTTGAATTATATTATTGGTTTAAATAATATTTGAGGGAAACATATATATGATTCTTTTAAGTTGTAAAATACCATATATACTTTATAAACATTATATACAAGAAATAAGCTTAAAAAACATGATTTGTAGGATATAAAGAGTTTATTTTCTAAAATGACCTCGTATTAGAAGTTTGAAAGCTAAGATCTATAACTTCATAAAAATATGTGACAAAAGCACTGTGGTAATTAATATAAAAAACATCAAATACGAAATATAATTGATCAAAAGACAGTAAGTCAAGCTGAAGAAAACTAATATAGAATATGAGAAGACAAGGTTGATCTATGTCGAGTATGTTTATGTCAAAAAGAGATATAATCACTATTGATTTTCTCAAATATAGAATGTTTTATAAAAAATATATAAAGACTCTACATCAAGTATTTTGTCAAAACAAAAAAGGTAGCGGAAAAAACATACAAGATTTGTTCAAACAAAGACAAGATTAATATTTCTTATGCTTGAATAATTAAATAGATTTAAATATACTACAAGGATCGGAGGTGTACAAGTACCTAATATAGAGTTAAAAAAACATAGACAAGAAAGATTAAAAGGCGCACAAGTAAGTACTAAAAGACTTAAAATTAAAGCAATACATTTGTATGTAAAGAGAACGACTCTATACGTAATACAAATCAAAAGATATTATAAAAAGACACGTAACTTAACTTAACGGTGTGTAAGTTAGCTATTTCTAAAGAAATAAATACCTTGTTTTTCTTCTAAATAATTACTTTTAAAAAAATATCAGTTATGTTTTTTGTTTGAATAAAAACTTTGTTAACCATAATCTTATTCTTATCTGCTAACAAATATAAAATAAAAATGTGCAAATCAAAAGCACAAACCCAAATTCGATTTATAGGCTTCCGGTATTCCAAAACAGCGGCAAAGCTTCTGCATTTCACCCCTAATTTACTCTCAAAATCGATTGTTCTTCTGCTGATTCACAAATTACATATCATTCCTGCTAATATATATATGTAAGCATCATTCTCCATCGATTCTTCAATCGATTACCTTTTGATTTTGTAATGCTTTTGATCGATTGAAATGAAAGTTCGTTTTCGTTGTTTAATCAGATATACAAATAGATAAAAAAAATGGGGATTCCGATGGATATACGTGACGCGTGGGTAAACCACAGGAACAAATCTTCAGATTTCATGATTCCTTCTCCGGATGAAGATCTTAAGTTTCTCAGATCGCAAATGTGTACTCAAGGTATGAATCCGATTCTTGTTAAAGTAGGTTTTTTTAATATGTTATATTGTTCGATTTTGTTTTGATTTCGTGTTTACGTTGTTGTGTTTAAGGTGTTTTGAGTTGTTGATGGTGATGGTTTTTGTGATTTTGACTTTTAGTTGTGTGATTTTGCAGAAGGGGTTCGTGCAGGAGTGAAGTCAGCTTCCATTGCATGTGTTGCCAGTGCAATTCCTACGGTTGGTAGCTTTAATTTTGTATTCTTGTAAAGTGTAATTACATTTTTGCTGCTTGTTTTGGTGTGGGTATGCACAATTACATAGCTTGTTGTTCTCCAAAAACTCATAATTGTTCAATTAGTTAAGGAAGTTATTACTTGGATTGTTGATCATGAAAATTTAGTTTAGTGATGACAACTGATAATCGCACATAGTTTACTTCATCCACAAGAAACTTTTTGCAGCATTTTTCATTTTGAATGTCCTAGTTAATAGTATTAATCTCTTTCTTATCAAACCATTGTCATAAGCCTATTGTATTGAGTTTCATCATAAGATTACTCCAATTTGGAACACAGAAGTTAATTAGTCGTAATGGACAGGTATTAATGTATTATTGCTATTTGAATTGTAACCAAACAGCTCATTTTACATGTAATTAGCCTTAATGGACAGGTGTCATTCATGTTATGTCTGGCCAACAAATAGCATCCTAGTCTTCCATCATTTTGTGGCGCTCCTATTCGTACATTACATCATGGATTTATATCTCATCTTTCCGATTGATATCTTTTTTCTCTCCTCTGCTCTTTTAGAAATAGATGGAGGCAACAAAATACATTTTTTGTCATGTAAAATTATTTCTTTTTCGTATTAAAGTACATAACTAACTGAATTAAGTAAATATTATGTTTGTTGTATAATGTTGTATCTACTAACAAGATAGCAGCGTCTACATAAAGGGATTATCACAGTTGCAAAAAGGTATAACATGTGATTAACTAGTGTTTGTTAGTTAGTTGATCACAACTATCACATTTACATATTATCCTCGATTCCTATCTAGTTCATAGATCTAGAGTAGATTAGATTGTTTTTTTAGATACAAAATTTTATTAACTTACTCCTGCTCTCTGTTTTCTTTTCTTATTTTGCTGTGAAGTATGGATCAAAATCCAATGAAAATATCATCATGTTTTTGTTTTGTAATTGATTTTTAGATAATGACTAGTTCTTGCTAGAATTTATAAAAAAATTATATTGCTTTAAATAGAAAAATGGCCATGTGTGTCTTGCTCTCTGATATGGTAAATTTGGAATTGGTGGTTTTGTTACTCATGTTATCTATTTTCCACTAAACTATTTGTAATTTGGTTGTTTTCAGTTAATTGCTGTTAGGACAATTCCTTGGGCAAAAGCAAACCTAAATTATACTGCTCAGGCACTCATCATATCTGCTGGTACAATTCTGAACCCTTTTGCTATAATTATCATTAGTTTGATAATGCAATTTGAAAACCTGGATTCTAAAATCGGCCTGTTATTATAACATTAGTTCTATAAAACAATGGAAGGCTTAGTGATTTTGCATCAATTTCACATTACTGTATACTTTCATGCTTGCTTATCCAAATTATTACTACTGATAAGAACACCACAGATCGTTTGAGACCCCTGTACCATAGTTACAAATGCACTTTGACTGTATGGGATTTAATGGTTCATATTTTTTAGATGTAAGTTGACATGAGATTGTAGTATTCTGAACAATCGCCAACTTTTATATTGGACGGAGTGTGTACTAACTACCAAAACAAGATTTTTCACTGATTTTACTATGATCTTTTACAACTTTGGATTTAAAAACTAACTTGTTTGACCAAAACCCCTCCTAGGAAAAACTACATGCTTTTGTAACCAAGTTTCCTACATTTTTCAAAAGTCACTTAAAGTCTGAATGCCTGGAACATTTGAGAAACTTGTTTACTATCGTGTGAAGTTATCCTAGATAATCTGATTTTGAAATGAACAGGACAGATTTGTGTTTGTATCTGCAGTATGTAATTTTTTTATTTATGATTTTGAGTTCTTTTTTATATAAAAACCAATTGTTATTCAGTATGTACCAGGGTTCTTATAAAGGTGATCTTATCTCAATTATTTGTTGTTTTGTAACAGCATCGATTGCTGCATACTTCATCACTGCTGACAAAACTATCTTGGAGTGTGCCAGGCGAAACACACGCTCCCTTTATGACAAACCGTCCTAAGAAACTGTATGTTTTTTCGACCCCATTTTGCGCACCAGCGAGATGCATTCTTAAAATCTTTATATGCATCAACCTATAACGGTCCTGTGTTAAATAGTTTGCTTAAGTTGTTATTGAGGGTCCAGTTTCTGCACTTGTATGTTTCAAAGTGTGAAACAAGTACTGAATAAGTACCATCTTGTTCCTTTTTCTTTATGTTCCATTTAATATATTGAAATCATAAGACTTTTCATCTGGAAATGCTGTATTTTAGTTGTTGCTCCTTCATGAGAAGGAAGTAAAGAAATAACCAATCGGTTTTGTTAGTTAGGTTGTTAGAGATGATAATCAAGCGATCTTTCGGTTTTTTAGATTTTCGTAACCTATCGGTTTTGGATTCAAACGGTTCTGTTAATTAGGTTACTAGAGAAGATAATCTGGACATGGGTGAATTCAGCCTAATTTCAGTTAGTAAATACAGTTCTTATCAAACAAAATATCAGCATTCCTTTTAACTTAGAAAGAAGAAGAATAAGCGACATCTAGAAGATTATAACAACTTTTTTGAGATGTATCCTATTATTTATAAAAATTTAAAAAGTGTAAACGCTGATCTTAGTTCATTCTGGTTGATTCGTTTAATTATGCACTCATAACTACAAGCGGTTTAGGATATTTTGAGAATTTATAAATATCTTTAGAATTGGTAGAACTCTTATCAATATATAATTTTTTAATGTTTATATAAAAATGATTGATATATAATGTTTAATCGTTTCTCTTAGATTCATAAGGACAATACTAATGAATTTATAAACTACACATGTGTAACTCATATATAGCTTAAATTATCTACTTATAGAAACATATAAAGAATATTAAAACATATGAAACTAAATTATCTACTTATAGAAACATATAAAGAATATTAAAACATATGAAACCTTAGTTTGATGGTTTTTATGTTATTTTGATAGTTTTTAATATATATAAACATAAACAATTGTGTATAAAAGGTATAGAATTTAAAAACATTAAGTATTAATATTTAGTGGTTCTTGAATAATTTTAACCCTAACTACAAACAATATAAAAATCAGTTAAAAAATAATAATAATCTAACCATTGGTTTCTTAACTGATTTAGTTATTTACGTTTGTTTTTCTTTTGGTTTTTATACTCATGTTTAAAGTATCATCTCAGTTACTTGAAACACAACATCAATCGGCATCCTTGCTTTTTTAAAAGTTTAAATTATAAAGGATAAGGAGTAGTTAAAAATCCATGATGCAAGACTTGCACAAACACACATATGTCGTTTATAAGGGTGGATTTCTAACGCTCACACAATTGTAACATGAAGATCCTCAAAGGTTGTCTATGGAGTGAACGTCGTTGATGGAGTATGCTTGGAGGTGTATTTTGACGGCAGTTCCTTCACCTAACTAACCAAACACGAAACACCTCCGATGAAGAGAATTCGAATTCGAATTCTATTGAATTTCATCCTAATCCTACATACTAGACACCTTTTAAGATTGTTTGAAAAAATATTTATAATTTTACATAAATGAATTCCATATATCATGCTTTTAAATGTAAAGTATCGTATTATTTAAAACATAAGTTTTAATGCACAAAATATATTATCTTAAAGCATGATTTGATTAGATACGAATTTGATAAATTTAACAGGAAAATATTACATAACTTACAATATTTTAGCATTGTGTGTATTTAGCTCTTAAAAAATAGAATTCCTAATTGTCACAATATAAATAAAGTTTGGTCATTATTAATTATAACATAAAGAGCCAAAACGTTTTATTTAAACAACACAAAGTAAAGTTAATAGACTATATGATTGATTCACACGCTGTCTCACTAAATCCAAATATCTAGTAGTTAATAGCCTATATTTAGTTTAGGATCGAATACATATTTGATTGATCAACATGATTATAAAGGATATGATTATTTAAAAACTTATAAATACTTTTAGAATCATAAATACTCATACCATAACATACTGTTTTTTCATGTTTAATATAAATTTTAGTTGAGATACAATGTTTGTTTGTCTCTCTTGAAATTCAAAATGAAATAATATACAAATTTTATTTATGTATATAATGTATACAAGTGTAAGTCATATGAAGGTTTTTGATTGACGTTGAAGTACCATAAAAAATAAAAAATTTAAATCCTAGATACTCTAGATTAGTGGTGGCAAATAAGGTGTTGAACCATGACTAGTTAGTGGTTGGTGTAAGATATCGCTTGGTTGCAAAACATCTTGATGGCGTGAAATTGGATGTATAATTGTTTGAGAATTAGTAATTAAGCAAACTTGCACATTCAAAAAATTAAACAATGAACACAACCAAGTATAGTATTTGTTAGCAAAAACGTAAATTGACATTATCTATCCGTGCGGAAGATCATGTAGACATAACCTTGTCAAATCATGTGTCAATTGCGTATTGAAAGATCTATAATTATGTACCTAAGCTTATAATTATCAAACACCAAAGTAATCAAAATCACAAGATGATCACCATCAAATAGACATATGTTAACATAACCATCAATCATATATTCATATACCTTGAGATCAACAATTAAAAAATCAAATAATTATAAATACATGAAGAGATTTAGCAAACCATGTCTAAAAACAATCAACGCATGAATCAACACATGAAAACCTAATAGATGCCGTAGATTTCTAACAAATACCATGAATTCATGTTCAACATGGATAAACAACGTAAATTGAACTAAATGGCACACACATGGTCGTGCTCAATGATGAAGTGTTATGTTTTCGATAGAGATTGAAGAAATCTTGATGATGAAACACTTTATCAATGAGATTCTTTCGTCCCTTGATGTCTCTCAGCCTCCAATGGTGAACAATAGATGAAAAACTCCTAGAAGCCCACTTTAATTTGGCCAAAAACCAATAAAAATTGTCACAAACCACCTAAGGGCCGTAAAAGTATGCCCGAGAAAGTAAAATATTCCCCAATTTACGGCCCAAAATACGGCCCCTCTACTGTCTACATGGCAGAATACGCTAGATCAGAGCCTATAAAATATGCCAGGGGCTGTTTTATGCCCCATGCATCTTTGTTTCTCCCGTTTTGCTTCCAAATTCCACGTATTCTTTCATCTCCAACCTGCACACAAACACTTTTAAAGCAACCATTTTCTAGATATAAACATTGTTAAAGTTATACTAAGTGTAAATTTGTGCAAAAAAGAATTCACACATCAATTATGATATCTACACATATGTAGCTAAACTAAAAAAAATAACTAAAAATATATACAACCATTACTTTGATACTTTTTTAGGTTACTTTGATGATTTTTAATTTATATAAACATACATAACTGTATGTAAAAAGTATAAAATTTTAAAAAATATAAATGAATGATATTAGTTCTCATAGTTCTTAAAATATGTATGAGTTCTCAAATTATCCTAACCTTATTTTATAATTAGTCTATAATTTCTCCATCCCCTTTTTCTATTTTTAAATTGTGTATATACGAGGATGACTCATGCAAAAACTCATAGTTATGAGAAAATAAAATAAAAACTAGGCTTGTTGATATGAGTTTTTATTGATATTAAGATCAAAACGGGGTTTGATGCATTCACTTGTCTACAATCTACAAAATGTTTTAAACTTGTTGACTCGAATTCACTTGAGTCGTCTCCTGATTCGACTGATTATGATGACACATAAGATCTCCTGCTTAGAGTTTTTTTTCATTGTTCTTCCTTGACTCGTTTAACTTGCTACCCACACACGACTCATTTGATATTCATTCCGTTGTATATATCGTCTTCTTGTTAAGGTATAATAAAGGAAGATTGATTAATCCGGCCAAAAATAGAGCTTTATTTATATATAACCACACCACAAACCAACACATTTTAGCTAAAAGAACATGTGATAACTTGAAGTTACTATATTCACCAACCCTTTACAATCTTCCATCAAGAATATCAATACTTTCACTTGCCACCTTATTCCCACCTCGACGATAGTTAGAAAGATAACTTTCCCTGTTTAAAAGTGGCGTGACATCAATCTCATCTCCCACTTTACGCTCTTCACTTAATGGTGCATCACATCTTCTAAGAATCTCAAGTGCTTCTTTCATTGATGGGCGACTCGAAGGCAATGTGCTAGTGCATATGAGCCCGAGTTTGAACACTAGGCTAATTTCTTCCATGTAGCAATTGGTTTGTTTGATCTCAGGGTCCAATGCTTCAACCATGGACTTCCCTTCGCTAAAGTGTTTCCAAGTCCATTCTGCAAGATTCATGTCACCATCTCCTTCATGTGGTTCTTTTCCCGTTACTAGTTCTAGTAGCACTACGCCAAAACTGTATACGTCCACCCTCTCGGTTATCGTTGTTGAGTATGCATACTCTGCAATCAGTTGGTAAACTATGTTAAAAGAGGATCATGTTTTGACTTTTAAGGTCAAATGGGCTAACATTCATCTTTGAAATAATCATAATGTTTGGAGACTTCAGGAAAATCTTATAGTTGAATCATTTCATTATAACATAAATGTAAGTAAGCAGTATGATTAGAGGATCTATATGGAAAACCCAAGTCAAGTTTGGACTTGCTAATTACTTCTGTTTGACCAAAAAAGTCAAGACAAGGGTTAAACTTTGACTTATAAGGTCAAAAATGAACTAAATGATCAATGTTACTGTGTCACTTAAAATTTATATTAACGTTTAAGGTTTTATGAAGCTAAACTTGACTACGAATGGAACGTACTAAAAGGTCAAAGGGTACTAGACTACGAATGGAACGTTCTGCAATTTGACTAATGTGGTCAAATAAACTAATATTTCAACTCAAATCTATCTTAGTCTTACTAGTTACATAAGGAAAGTTAGAGAACTAAACTATTTACCACAGTAGATTCTACATATGAATGTATACTGATTTTTTATTTTGTTTAAGAGAACCCATATCCATTTCAATCTTATTTACATAATTTGACCTGTTAAGTTTATAGTCAAAGTGTTCATACCAGGAGGAATGTAACCAAATGAGCCAGCTATAGCAGACAAAGTATTGGCCTGACCGGGCTTCGGCTTGCTCAAAATCTTTGCTAGCCCAAAATCTGCAATCCGTGCGTTAAACTCAGAATCCAACAATATATTGCTCGATTTCACATCTCTATGAATGATCGGCGGTGAACAGTCATGGTGCATATAACAAAGCCCCTGAGCCGCCCCAATAGCAATCTGCAGCCGCCTGGGCCAATCCAAGACCATGTGATGAACCAACCCGCGGTGTGTTTTCATCTTCTTCCCATGTAACCACTTATCAAGACTCTGGTTCTCCATATACTCATACACAAGAAGCTTAGAATCCTCACTTGAAAAACAACATAAGAGTTTAACTATGTTAGAATGACGAATTGAACCCAATATTTGAACCTCAGATAAGAACTCTTTCTCGAGTGTATGGTCTACTTTTCTACTGTTCCAAATTCTCTTCACCGCAACATACTCCCCATGCCGCCCGACCTCAATCCTGTACACTTTCCCCGACCCGCCACTACCTATTAAGTTGTTATCTGTCAAACAACACAAAATATTCGCTTCTGTGAACTTCAGTGTGTGGAATGAAGTCAACTTCCATGTGGTTAAATCCCGCTTCTGTTTCTTCTTGATGTAGCCTCTAAACATGAACAATGTGCATATGATCGCGATGAGTACAACAAATGCTGATAGAACAACGATCATCGCGATCATTTTGGGTGAAACTTTCTGCGAGTGTGAGGATCTGGTATGAGCTGCATTACAGTTATGAAGGTTGGGGATTGTGGATGAAGAACAAAGATTCGGGTTGTTCAAGAAACTATTTTCGTAAGCTAAGTTATCGAACGAGTATGGGATTCTTCCGGTGAGATTGTTAGAAGAAAGATTCAGAGTAGTAAGCCTCAACCGGCTCAAATCCGGCGGAATTCTGCCGGAGAATTGGTTTTCCGATAGATCAAGATCAAGAAGGTGTGGTAAGGAAGTGATCGCCGGAGGAATCTCACCGGAGAGTTTGTTTCTAGCAAGATTCAATGTGGTTAGTGAGTTCCATGAGCTGATAGTTGACGGAAGTTCGCCGGAAAGTGAGTTTCCGTCGAGATACAGAACAGATAACTGTGAAAGATTGGTGATTCCGGTGGGGATTTCACCGGAGAACATGTTGTTACTAGCTTTAAACACATTAAGCTTCTTCCACGACGAAATCCCCACCGGAATTACGCCGGAAAACTTGTTGTCACTGATCTCTAACCTCGACAGATTCCATGGTAAGCTCGCCGGAAGCTCGCCGGAGAGAGAATTTCCGGCGATACGTACGCTTGAAAGATTGAATAACCCCCAAATTCCCGAAGGAAACTCACCGGAGAAGCTGTTGTCGTAGAGTTGAATCGTGTGAAGCTTATCACATCTCTCGAGTGACCTCGGGATTTCTCCGGTGAGATTGTTGGAGAAAGCAACCACAACGAACAACGTACCACCACCGCACAAATTCTCCGGCAGCTTTCCGGTGAGTTTGTTCTCCGACACCTCAAACGCTTCAAGCTTCGAGTGAAGACCGATTTCTGAAGGTAATTCACCGATGAGATTGTTTCTAAACAGCCGGAGAATCCTCAGTGTCGGAATTTGAGAAATGCTCGTCGGAATTTCGCCTGAGAGTTGATTTGAGAACAAATTCAACACCTCAAGCTGTTTCAATTTGCCAAAATCTTCAGGAATTGAGCCTGTTAACTTGTTCATCGAGATATCAATTTCATTCAAGTTTAATGATTCCATCACCGACGGAAATTCGCCGGATAATTTGTTCTTATAGAGGTATAAACTACTCAAATTCTTCAACATAAACAATCCTTTAGGAATATCACCTTCCAAATTGTTCGAACTCAAATCCAGTAACTCGAGATTCGTCAAATTCACAAAACTCTCAGGTATTTCTCCGATCAAATTACTCTGCGGCATCCATAAGTTCATCAATTTCCCCAATCTCCCAAACTCCGGTGGAATCTCCGGCGTCGCGAATCTATTATACGCCAACCCTAAAACCACCAAATTCGACAAGTTCCCAATCTCCGACGGAATCGAACCATCAAACAAGTTCTGATACAACTGTAACGACACCAACTCCGACAGGTTTCCGATCGCCGGAGGTATGTCTCCGGTGAAGTTATTAGCTCCGAGGTCAACATACCTAACACGTGACAACCGGTCAATATCCTCCGGCAACGTTCCGACGAAAGCGTTCTGTGAGAGTTCAAGTTGAATCAGCTTCGAACAATTGTACAAAACCCTAGGGAACTCTCCGGTGAGGTAATTATCAACGAGAATCAAAGTTTCTAAATTCTGGAGGTCACAGATCACAGGCGGTAGAACTCCGGTTAAGCCTTTGGTCTCGAGATGAAGAAGAACAACAGAGGCGTTGGTGTTGCAGGTGATCTCCGGCCAGTTGCATGGAGACGAAGAGGTGTTCCAGTGTGTTAGTGATGGTGGATTCCCCCATTGTTGCCGGAGGTTGAGCAGTGTTGTTCGTTCAGATGTTGAGAATTGCTGCGAATGTACTACAGATGATAATTCGATCGCAATGATGATGAAGACGAAGGTGAGTGTGTGTAGAGGTGTCGGTGGTATCGGTGGTGGCGATGGTGGTTTTCTCATTTTTCCGGTGAGGATGCGGCGGTGACGGCGGCGGTGGTGGCGGTGGTTCTTAGTGGTCGGAGAAGTTAACGGGGGTGGTGTTTTTTTGGTTTTGAAAAATTGGAGCCGACATTTCTGAAAATTTTGCTACTGGCGGCTGCGGTTTTGTTGTGTTATGTTTGTAAGAGTGGGCTTGAAGTTGGGGTTATTTACGTTTGTGCCATTAATGTGTTTTTTGGTTGCTTTTGTTCTTCTAGAGGAAAGAGTGGGTAGGGGTTGGTACGGCGGCGGTGGTGTACCGGAGTCAACGGGTGGAGTTGTGGTCTTATAATGGTGGTTGATAAGTCAAGGTTTCAATTGTGGTACTTATCAAATGAATGATGAAGCCACGGTATGCTGGTAACTTGATGTAACGTTTGTGGACTCTTTTGAGAACCTATAATGTTTGATGGTTGTCATCTGTTTATGCTGATTGTTGTTTTTATCGTAGTTTTATTTGCTGATTATTGATTGTTGCTTTCGTCTCATCATCTGTACTCATCATGGGTTTATCTTCGTTGGAGGTTGTAGGATCGGTTAAGGTCACTTAACACTTTGTTTTCTCTCAAACTCACCTAGAACAACACTAGGGTAAAGATAAAATCAGTAAGAGTTGATCACAATATAAAAAGTAATAAGGAACACAAGAAATAATTTTCAAGGAACTTTTATATATTGCTTCTCAACTCAATAATACAAGACTTTTATATAAGGTATCTCAGATAAAGTCTTATCTGAGATATGGTAGTCAGGACATGTCTTTGACTTACCTTTTGTCACCAACTAAAGTTGGTAACTTGTACTATCATAAAAGATGAACAGTGGAATAAAGTATGATCAACTCCATGGCTCTTTAGGAAGAAGCCATGCAGTATCAGAGGTCTGCAGCGGAGTGTCAGAGACCATACTTGTGTCCACTGGTTCATAGCAGTGTCTTCCGAAGGTTAAATGGCTTCGGAAGAGTAAGTACTTCCGAAGCCACTTATACTTCGGAAGAGGCTGCTTCTTCCAAGACTTGGAGACTTTTTCTTTTCATCATACTTCGGAAGTAGTCTTCAGGTTATTCTTCTAAGACTTTATCTTCGTAAGCATGCTCTTGACTTCGGAAGCAGAGTTTTGTCTTCGGAAGTTGATCTTTCACTTTGTCTTCGGAAGAAATCTACAACCTTCGGAAGTTCCATGCTAAACTTCGGAAGCCTTTGTATGCAGCACCAAAATTATCTAAGTGACTTGGTTTTGGTTGCATTAGCCTTCTTCTTGATCCAACAGAGGTTCATCAATTTTCGTAGATTGTTTTTGTTGTTTTCGATAACTTTCTGGTTACAAGTTTGTTTCTCATTACTCATAGTCATCACCATCTAGCCAATTTCTTGGTTTGAGTCTCTTACGGAGGGTTGCAAGTTCATTTTCTTCTACTTACATATTCTATTGCCCGGCTTATTTACCAGTCTGAAATCTTTTGCTTACAGATTTGATTTCCTAATTTGATCTCTTTTACCTGTATTTTCTAATTCTGGTCTCATGTCATTGGTTTTAGTACCACCGTTAGGAATTTATATTAACTTTAAAATTAATTTTGGCAATGGAAGAATAAAACACCAATTATTTTTTGTCAAATACAAAGATGTCCTACAACGAGTCCAATGCAAGAAAAAAAGAAACTAAAGATGAAGAGCATTATAATTACAACTCTTACCACAACATGACGACTTATGTGTCAGCCAATAGGGCTGTAAATGAACTGGGTGAATCGTTCGGCGGTAAGTTCGTTTATGTTCGCTTGTTTAATAAATAATGAACACGAACAAGAAAATTGTGTTCGTTTAATTAAATGAACGGATATGAACAATGGCTGCGTTCGTTCATTTATGTTTGTGAACGTTAGATAATATGTTCGTTCATTTAAAAGTTATGTTTAAGATAATTACGTTAAGTATTTATTTATATTTGATAGATATTACATAATGTTTGTGATTTTAATTATAAAATCAATATATGATGGTTTGTATTAGTTTGTTGTAAGAAATTCCATTTGTGTTAATTAATGTTTATGAATATTTGTGTGTTCACTTGCTTTTGTTTGCGTTCGTTTATATTCGTGAACAAGTTCTTGAACAGATTTATTTCCTTAATGAACGAACACAAACAAAAAATCTCGTTCGGTAAGCGTTCATGAATTATTCATAAACATTAATTAACAACTTATTTTCTTAATGAAAGAACACGAACAAAACCCTCTTTCGTGTTTCTTCGATTCGATTACAGTCATACCAGCCAATACGCAAACCACCAATATCTTCAATCACTAAACACCAAAGCTTGGGCTTCCTTTGCATGATTTCGACCCAATATAAAAGGAGAGGGTAGAGGTAAGCAAATGACGGTTTGGTTTTGTTTTGTTTGCACCCATCGTCGTAACCATATCTGGAAGCCTCAATTAAGTGATAGGCTTTATCAAAACTATAAGTGAGGTTCGGCTAGGGTAGGTGGGTTACGGTCGGGTTGTGGAATTAGAGTCGGCTAGGGTGGGACAGGTGGTGGAGTGAGGTTCGGTGGCTGGGCAGTGGTGGGAGGTAAAATGGATGGGCCGATGTGGGCTGCTGGAGAAGGACAGGGTTGAAAGGTGGATGGATTGGTATTTTGTGTTGGGCCGATGGGGTTTTGGGTTGGGCTGAGAGGGTCAGTGGAGTGGGATTGAATGTGAGGGCACAAGTGATGGGGAAAAGGCTCGGATAGGAAGTCATAAGAGGGTGTCGGTCTGATTTGTTGAGCAAAAGGAAAGGTAGTTTCATCAAACGCAACATGTCATGAGATGAACATTTGTTTGGTTTGAAGGTCCAAACATCGATAACCACAGTGAGTAAGTGGATATCTGAGAAAAACGCATGGTTGAGAGTGGTAGTCAAGTTTGTGAATGGTGGTGGATGGTGTAAGAGGATAGCAAAGGCAACCAAATACGCGAAGATGAATATTGGATCAAGAAGAAGGCTGGTGCAACCAAAACCAAATCACTTAGACAAATTTTGGTGGTACTTACAAAGGCTTCCGAAGCCAAGTGTGGAACTTCGAAGGAAGTAGAGTTCTTCCGAAGACAGAGTGAAAGATCAACTTCCGAAGACAAACTCTACTTCCAAAGTCAAAGAACTTACTTTCGAAGATCAAGTCTAAGAAGAAGAAATCAGAAGACCACTTCCGAAGTATGAAGAAAAGAAGAAGTCCTCAAGCCTCGGAAGAAGTAGCCTCTTCCAAAGTGTAAGTGGATTCCGAAGTACTTGTTCTTCCGAAGCCATTTAACATTTGAAAGACACTGCTATGAACCAGTGGACATAAGTATGGTCTCTGACACTCCGCTGCATACCTCTGATACTGCATGACGTTTTCTCAAAGAGCCATGTAGTTGACCATACTTTATTCCACTATTCACCTTTTATGATAGTACAAGTTACCAACTTTAGTTGGTGATAAAAGGTAAGTCAGGGACATGTCCTGACTACCATATCTCATATAAGATTTTATCTGAGATACCTTAAATTATAGCTTTGTAGTATTTGCTTTAGTTATAGGATCACAGCTGGTATCAAAGTATATCTGACTATATGTAGTATTATATATAGTTTCTTATTGTAACTCATAACAGGCATGCTTGTAAGAGGCTTGTAACATTTGAGTTGAGAAACACTATATGCAAGTACCTTGAAAATTACTTCTTGTGTTTGTTTATTACTTATTATATTGTTATCAACTCTTAGAGACTCTGCCTTCATCAGAGTGTAATTCAAGTGGGTTTGAGAGAAAAACAAAGTGTTAGTGACATAAACCAATCCTGCAATTGGTATCAGAGCATTTTAGGCTCTTGATTGTGAGATCTTACCATCCAAATCAATTTGTTTTTCACTCCTCCTTACAACTCACTCAAAATGGCCCTTAACAAAATGTTCCTTAACAAAATGGCCCTTAACAAATCCGAAGATGGTCGAAGGTAGGAGTGGTGTGGTGGAGTATTTCGGTTGGAGAGTTGGATTTTGTGGTGGTGTTGGGTAAGATATTGAGGAGGTAGGTGGCAGTTTCAAGTGCAAAGTGCCAAAGATAATTTGGTAAAGAAGCATGAGCAAGAAGTGTTCTAATCATGTTGTTTATGGTGCGAATTTTTCTTTCGGCTTTACCGTTTTGAGATGAGGTGTAGGGGCAAGAGAGTCGGTAGAGAATGCCATTGGTTGTGAAAAAATTTTGGAAGGAGGAGTTGACATATTCACGGCCATTATCACATTGGAAGGTTTTGATTGTACGTTCAAATTGTGTTTTTATTGTTGATGCAAAGTGATGAAAAGATGTAAACACATTAGATTTATTAGCAATAGGGTATGTCCACAAAAATTAGAATAATCATCTAAGAACAAGACATAATATTTATGACCTAAAGAGTTAATAATAGGAGAAGTCTAAACATCACTATGAATAATGTCAAAAGGTTGAAGCGTACAAGTTTGTGAAGCAAAAAAACGGTAAACGAATACTTTTACCAAAAACACATGACTGGCAAACATTATTGTGCAATTTATTAAATGAAATAGAACTAAAGTTTTTAAAGACTGTAAAAAGGACCGCCCAGGGTGGCCTAGGCGGTGGTGCTAGAGTTGAGCAGACACAGTCGCCAGTGTAGTGGGTGTAGAAGATGACCCAAGCACCAGATGGTACAGATCACCGCTGCTGTTGCATCTGAGGAGTGGTTTCTTGCTCTTGTAATCCTTCACAAGAAAACCAAAGGGGTCAAATTCCACAGAAACAGAATTATCCGTTGTAAATTGGCGAACATAAATTAGATTTTTGACTAGTTTAGGTGAATATAGGACATTTTAAAGGATAAATGGTGGGTAGGTATTTTGTGCCCTGTCCTAATACCAGAATGGTCTGGCCATTGCCTACAATAATTTTATGAGACAAGCAAGAATTAGGAAAGGAATGAAAATCACCTAGGTCATGCGACATGGTATTAGAAGCTCCCGTGTCCATATAAAGTGTAGGGTCTGGTTGTTTCAATGACATGGTGAAAAGAGCTTGCTCTATGTCCATTGGCGTGTATGCAGTGTGAACCTGGTTCGGATGAGGCCTGAGTATACCTGGAGCTTGGGTTGGGTTGTTGCTGCTGGGCCGGTTAGAGGATGGGTACGGGCATGGGGGAGTCAGCCACTAGGCTGGAGGGAATGGGCCATAAGTTTGTGGGATCATCCATGCATGCATCCAAGGGGAAGGTACTTTTGTTGTGGCCAAGTTGATTGAGAGGTGCGACCACGACCAGAATACCCGCGACCACGTCCCCTTCTACATGACCGTCCACGTCCATGGCCGCCGGTGCGATCAACGGTGCGCTGCTGTTCGGAGAAAGATGAGCGAACCGTTGTGGCTGTAAGGGCCGAACCAGCCATTTTAGACGCCTGGAGAGCTTGTTTCGCTTTCCGGATTTCGACTTGAATGAGCTTAGACCGAGTGATATAGAATGAGGGTAGTGGAACCTGCTGTGAAAGGATGGTTGCAATACCCTCATATTATTCATTCAAACCGACAATGAGTTGAAGAACAAGACGGACATTATCTACCGGAGCATTGACGTTTGCCAGTTGGTCAGCCAAAACTTTTAATTCTTGACAATAAGCCGAGAAATTAGGAAATCCATAAAGCCTTGTGTTGGAGAATTTGTGCATAAGATGGATAGCACGAGAACTTTTGTTGTCTTGAAACAGATTTTCAATGGCAACCCAAGCTTCACGCGCATCAGCGGTTTTGTTGATGATTATGTGTAAGAGATCATTGGAGACGGTGTAAGGCCCCGTTCCCGGAGACCTCACAGTTGGTCATTCACAGTTGTAATTACATAAAACATTACAAGCTTACAAATTTAAGCAGCGGAATTAATTTTAACAAAAGCCATTCATCTCATTATAAACACTGTTGTTAGGCAATACACCTTGGTTTGACCAGTTTACAAAAGAATAGTTTAACTGCATTACAAAACAACAGTGATTTCTATTAAGAATGGTTGTTAGTCTTGCTCTGCTGAGTAGCTTCCCCCGCGTGCCATCCTCAGCAACAAATTACCTGCCAACTGAAAATGTATAAAAATCAGC
>BJCM01154771.1:0-10225 GCA_018326385.1 Flaveria bidentis | reverse complement strand
ATTCTCTTGGGTGATGTTTTTGAAATCCAAATCAGAGACATTTGAATCATTCAAAGAGCTAGTAACTACATTGGAGTCACTCTACAAGCTTAAGGTGAGGCAAGTTCGCTCAGACAATGGTACCGAGTTTAAGAACCAATGGATGGAGGAATTCTACAAAGAAAAAGGAATTGTGCACCAGTTCACATCTGCCTACACTCCTCAAATGAACGGGGTTGCTGAGAGAAAGAATCGAAGCTTGATAGAGACAGCCCGGACGATGCTAGCAGGCTCGAAACTGCCTATCCAATTTTGGGACGAGGCAGTAGCCAATGCATGTTACACCCTTAATCGAGTCTTAGTGGTAACGACATGGTAAAACGTGCTATGAGTTGCTCCAACGACGTAAACCAAATCTGGAGTACCTAGAACCATTTGGCGTACCATGTACACTACTGAAGAAAACTCAGTCAGGGAAGTTCAACGAGAAGGCTGAAGAAGGAATTTTCCTAGCATTCAACATACCGAATAAGAGAGTTTATAATAACTCAACAGGTCAAGTAGAAGTGTGGTGCAATGTTGATGTATAGAGATACACCACCCCCCTTGCTGGAAAAGGACCCTCATTCTTTTTCGACTATGATGGATTCTTTAAGTCCTTCAACTTCCCTCTCTCCCCTCCTGAGGATAAGTTATCAACCAGAATGATTTATGATGTCTTAAATACACCATCACTAGACCCGACGACCTCAGCGTCACAAGGTGAGGCTTCTAGTTCTTCAGAGGGAGCACTTGAGGTAAGTGACTCCTCCTTGATGATGAAGCTGTGGAAAATTCAATGGTGGATCATGAGGAATAGGTTCCTACTACTGTAAGTACACAATCATCAGATGTTGATGCCTCTAACACTTCGGAACCTCACACTCCCACTGCCTCAGATACTGAACCTGTTGTTCACAATCTGGATAATGAGGTAGTTGTACCCACCACTCCTGGATCACGACTAAATGTTTATCATCCTTTGGACAATGTCATTGGTGATGTTCGATCAGGAGTACATACAAGAAATCAGCTATACTCAGCTGATTATGCCTCAGTAATGGAAAAGGGATATCTTCACGATGGTGCATATCGATGTTTTGTGTCTCAAATTGAGCCAAAATATGTTAGTGAAGCCATAAACGAAGAGGCATGGGTGAGTGCGATGCAAGAAGAACTTCTTCAATTCAAGAAGTTAGGAGTATTGACTCTGGTGGAAAGACCTAAAGGTTCTAAGGTCATTGGCACCAAATGGGTCTTGAAATGCAAGAAAGATGACCAAGGGGTCGTAATAAGAAACAAAGATCGACTTGTAGTTCAAGGATTTCGACAAGTCGAGGGTATTGATTACAATGAAGTGTTTGCACCTGTGGGTAGAATGGATGCAATCCGTATCTTCCTAGCCTATGCATCTTAAATGAAGATTAACGTCTAACAAATAGATGTAAAGAGTTCATTCCTTCATGGTGAAATCTGGGAGACAGTGTATGTCAGTCAACTCGAAGGATTTGAGGATCCATATCATTGGTACAGAGTTTACAAGCTGGATAAGGCTATATATGGGCTCTACCAAGCCCCAAGAGCATGGAATGAAAAGCTCTCGACTCATCTTATGAAACATGGATTTTGAAGAGGAGTGATTGACTGTACACTGTTCATCAAAGAAAAGGATGGTGACTGTACACTAAGCAAAGCACATGAAAAATGCAAAAAGCAATCAAGCTAATAACCTATGTTGTTGGTGCGATCTGTGCAAAAAGAATATAATTGCTCAAACAAGAAGATAGGTTGTGTGCCTCTCTTCTGTGCGGTGGCACTGACCTGAGGATAAGCATAATCTAAATATTCTAGAATTCATTGTTATTTGCACCTCTCTGTTGTATGGTGGCACTGACCTGAGGCTTAGCATTTCTTTGAAAGCTCTTAGAATAGTTTCTTCTTGTAATATACCCGTAGACTGCTTAAAAATCTCCTGAGGAACGTTGATTACCATATAAGCATGGGATCCACAAATGCGTGTTGAAATAATTAAACCGTAAATCATCACCAATGTGTGTCAAAAATCTGTGTATGGATTTAAGAGGACAAGTATACTGACAATCATCGTGAGCTGCAATTCTTGAAAGTCAAAATCATTGTGTGCATCTTGTAGCTCTGGTATGATTTCCTAAACTTTCTATTGACTATCAGTAAAAACAAGGATCAAACATCAAAATTGTTTATTAAAGTGTCCCAAGTGAGTCTGATATACCTGTATGATCCCAAAATGAATCGTACCAGAAATGATTAACTGGAATTGAAGTTGTACTATTCAGGAAGTAAAATCAATTAGAATTATTCTAATAGGTTGTATTTCATCTCAACTTAAAAATACAAAAATATGTCTTGTTACTTTTTTTAATTTCAAAGTTGTTCTGTTTAATTTTAGTAAATTGTATAGTAAGAGTCGGACTCAACAACTCGTCGTAATATGTTATTCACTCACTCAAAAGGGTCACGTCTGAGGTGACCAAAACATTCAAAATTAAAAATGACTCACGTTTAAGGTGACAAATCCGTTTTAAGTAAAAGGATCACGTCTGAGGTGATCAACAGGGTTTTCAATTTAAAAGGGTCATGTCTGAGATGATCATCGCGGAAAATGTTTTATCTATTGTTTAAAAGGATAAGTTTTGAAAGTGCATAAGGTCAAATGAATAAGTCTGAGTCATTTACACCACTGGACCATAAGTATGGTCTAGTCGCATGAATGAAGAAATGAGATTGAACCATTCGCACGATTGGATCATGAGTATGAGCGAATCGCACGAATGGTGGTGACCGACTAATTCAGTCATCCTACTGAACCCTAGTCGGACGAATAAAGCTGACCGAATGAGTCAGTCGCACGACTAAAACCTTGTCGCATGACTGACTGTGACCGACTGAGCAAGTCGCACGACTGAGCCCCAGTCGCACAAATCAAGAGTGCGAATAGGTTCAGTCGCACGACTAAAGGAAACCCTAGTATAAATAGAGGGGAAGTCGGTGTAGACATTCATCACCCCCAAATCACCCTTAAATCGCACGAAAGAAATACCTCTATGCCCATATTTCATATCAGTGATTTAGCACCATATTTGTGATTCTTACTGATTCTGTATCGTTTCTACGGGTAATACGGGACTAGACTCGATCAAAATGCACAGATTAATCAAGCCCTAAATGTTCAAATCGGTTCAAAACTAATACCGAAACATAACCTTTAAATAAACCACTAATATGTACTTAATTGTCAAATTATTTAGTAATAAGTGTTATGTTGATGGATTGCGAGTTGAATGAGACTAACCTGAATGTTTAACATCAAGTATTGATCAAAAACCAATTCTACAGTACGAAACAGAGATGTTATGCGAATGGACACACTGATGAACTTCAATCGCACGATTGAATTGGGCGAATAACTCAATCGCACAAATGAACCATGCGTATGAACTCAGTCGCACGAATGATTCAACCGCATAGAACAGCACACGACTCAGTTGAGTCGCAGGTTCATTCGCACGACTGAGTTCATTCGTACGACTAAGACTCAGTCGGATTCTCCATTCGCACGACAGAATAGAATGCTTCAAGTTCATTAAAATTCAAGTGTTATTCACTTACACAAACTCTAACGTTGTCAATGGACTATGAGCACAAAGCATAACCTGTGTGCTCATTTGGACGTCACCTCGCAGAATGCCGCTGATTTTGCTGGGATCATCGCCTTCTTATGGAGATTGAGGATCTTCAAGGCGATATCTACTCCGTGCACACCTTATAGATCGATTCAGCAGGCGTTCTGGGAAAGCGCCATTGTTGATAGGTCTGCTGAACCGCATCAGATCAGGAGTACCATATTTGGAGAGGCTATAGAGATCAGTGAGGAAGACCTACGGAGGGTACTAGAGTTGGGAGATGACAGTGACTGCCCTATTAGACTGCATCCATTGACTATTTGAGGTTGCTTTCTTCGGGCTAAGTACTCGGGGGGCATAAACACAGGTGTGCTCAACAAGAGCAACCTGTGCCCCCAATTCAAGTAATTAGCCCATGTGCTGCTGAAGTGTATTGCCTTGAGGAAGGGAGGTTTTATGAGGGCTCTCAGCCATATGGATAGTTCAATGTGCTCACCGGCACCTGCCCCTGAGATGTGGATCATCCAAGGCACATTAGCATGGCGGACTCCTCCTGTTCAAACCGGGGTTTGAAACCAAACTTCTGCTCAAGAGGATAAATGGGGAGATTCAGGTGAGATCCATTGTAGATCCAACTTTCGATTCTCTCATGGGATCCGGGCGGTCCGGGGGGGACCACCATGGCTCCTCTCTTCTCGAGAATCCGTACATCCCTTATCAATGTATGGAAAGCTATCTCTCGAGCACATGTTTAGGTTTGGCCTCAATGGGAAAATAAAATGGAGCACCTAACAACGCATCTTCATAGACCAAGAACTACGGGATCACCCCTTTCATTCTAGGGTGACGGAGGGATCATACCATTCGAGCCTTTTTTTCATGCTTTTCCCCGAGGTCTGGAAAAAGCTGAAATCAAATGGGATGTGTCTATTTATCTATCTCTTGACTCGAAATAGGAGCAGGTTTGAAAAAGGATCTTAGAGTGTCTAAGATTGGACCAGGAGGGTCTCTTAACACCTTCTTTTTTCTTCTCATCAGAGTTCTTTCACAAAGATAGAAAAGTATTGACTATTCTTATGACTACCATACCCAACTCCATCATGGTGGGATTCGAGCATTGCTAGTCAACCAAATAACTCTTTGATGCTTTTACTCATATGTACTCTAGCTCCAATGACTCCAAGAAAGATTCCCTGAAGCAACAATTTGAAAACTTCACTTATATTGCTGGAGAGTCCCTCAATCAACAATACTTTAGGTACATGGATCTTATTTCATCACTTTAGTCTGTGGGAGTGACTTTTGAGATGAGAAATCTCTCAATAAAGTTCATGAGTGCACTTCCAAATGAGTGGACTTTCTATTGTGTCTCTAATAAGAGGACATAGAACTTAAACTCTCTCACTATGACTGAACTACATGGCATCCTTGAGGCCACAAGGTGAGCAGACCCTCAAGCCTTCCTGCTAGCAATGCTTTAATGGTTGTTGAAGTCTTAAGACCCCCCCCCCCCCCCCCGCCAACCTTAGTAGTACCTGACTAAGTAACCATCATGTTCTTCTAGGCCATATATCACCTTTCCTAAGACTCAAAGATCTCAACAGGCTCAATCAAGTCCTTTCCAGGACAACTGTGCCTTTGTCATGGGAAATGGACATTCTAGTGACATTTAATTTTGTGTTGTTGATCTAGAATGTTTTAGCCCTGATGATGTTGTATACATGGAAGCTGTCCTACAAATGGCTCTATTAACTTACTAAGCAAAGAAGTTCTTTAAGAGAACTAAAAGGCAATTTCCCCAAAACCCAACTAACATCAAGTTTGGGTTTGACAAGAGCAAGGCCAAGTGTTACAATTGTAACCGGTTAGGCCACTTTACCAGGGAATGCGAGAATCCTAAGTCCAAATCAGGAACCACACAAGCCTCCACACATCCTATCACACCTAATGATGTTGGAAAGTCAACTAAACAACACACAACTGTTGTTGCTTAAGAGGTTGACTAGAGCTTGATGGTGCAGGATGGGACTCTTACAAAGGTATTGATGGCTGGAACTGATGACAGCAAGGTATTTGAACACCTCTATACTCCAGCTTGCATTGTTAAAGTTAAAATGTATCTGGACTACAATATAGAAATTAAATATGATATTGAGTCTTTGAATATCCTTACAAATGATTTTAAAAGGACATAATCTGACTATAAAATGAAAATTGAAGAGTTAGAGAAAACCGTGTCCTCTTTAAAACATGAACACACCAACTATAGGACTCAAATCAAAGATTTAATCTCCAAATTGATTGAGGCTCAAGTCTAGCTAGTAATAGCTGAGGTTCAAGCCAAAAAGCATGCTATTTCTGAGCAAAACTAACAAGCCATGCTTGCATCATCCTCCCACTCAAAAATTTGTTAACAAAACAAAGGAGGGTTGGGAACCAATGAAATTGCTCCACCATATTCTTATGAGTCTATCAGACAACCAAGATGTGGGACCGAAGAGCAAGAGGTTCCAATTGCTAACCCACCATCTCACGAGTTGAAGAATGATGCAACTATGGAGACCATCATAGGGAAGGACCAGGTAAGACAACCCATTTCCACCAGTGATTATCAGCCCCTAACCACCAAAGCGAGAAGAAACAGGGCTAACAGAGGTAGAGAAACTACCAAGAAAGTGGTTGAATCCAAGATGAAGATAGACCCAAAGCAAAAGGGTGTGTTTATTTCAACCAGATTCCAAGTGGTTGGAATCTCTAATCCGGGAAAGGAGTGTAGTACTAGCACTACTATCCTACTAAAAGATCAAAAGTTGAAAGGAAATACTACTAATGAAGACAAGAAGTCCAAGGAAAAAGAGTCTTCACTTCCCACAAAAGTTAACATTGCATGTATAATGTGTGGTCTGCACAATCACATGGCTAAAGATTGTTACTACAATCCTACAAGCACACATTATGCAAATAATGTTAAGAAAGAAGAAGTCAAGGAAGGTTTCACATATGGACCTTATCACATGGTCCAAGTGATGAGGAAAGGAAAGCTTGTTTCTGAAGCAAAGTTTCCTTAAAAAAAGAAACTCATTCTTCCTAAAGGAAAATAGCTTCGGAAGATAAGGCAAAGAAAATTCAAAAGAACAAAAAAGTTCCTTTGAAACCTTCTGAAAAGAAGACTGCTTCGAAGAAAAGGAAAGGAAGCTTCTTCCGAGAAGAAAAAAGCCTTGGAAGTATGTCATGCTGGTCAAGCTTTATCAAGCTTATCTACACTGATCAACGAAGGGATGGAATGGAAGATCAAACAAGATGTTGCAACCCAAACCTCTTCTTCACATACATCTATTAAAAACTCATGCATACACTTTGTTTTAATTATGTCATCATTACGGGAAGAGCCCAAGACCAACAAGGTTTGAGTTTCCAATAATAACTAACTTTTTCACCTTATGTGCAGGGACATCCACATGACAAGAATGACAATGTGTGGATTGTAGATAGTGGATGCTCTAGGCATATGATTGGGAACAAATATTTTCTTCAACAATTTCAACATTTTGATGGAGGTCCTATTCAGTTTGGAGGTGAGATCGGAGGATACATTTCTGGCAGAGGAAGTGTATCCATTGGCAAGTTAAAAGTCAACAAAGTAAACTTTGCTAAACATCTTGAACACAATCTTTTAAGTGTTTCTCAATTCTGTGACCAAACGCACCAAATGCTTTTCATAGAATATGAGTGCATTTCCTCAAACCTAGGATGACAATTTCTTAGGAATTGGTGCTTCTTAGATCTCCCAAGAAAGGGGATATGCACAAACTGGATATGAATATTGCTTCCCCATTGGGTGCAGTATCATGCTTTCTTTTCAAAGTTGATGGTGACGAGTCAACTCTAAGGCATAAATGAATGTGTCATGTTAATTTCAAAACCATGAATAAATTTGTTAATATTAACTTGGTACATGGTATGCCTTAAAAGGAATTTTTCTACAAAGATAATTGTGTTGCATGTCTGAAATAAAAGCAACATAGTATCTCATAAATCCAAAGAAGTTAACTCTATCGCCACTCCATTACACTTATTGCACAAGTATAGTGAGCATTGGAAGAAAATCATATAGCCTTGTGATTGTTGATGATTTTACTAGATTCAGATGGGTATTCTTTTTAAGAACTAAAGATGAAACTACTGAAACTTTATAATCTTTTATTCTTAAAATAGAAAATCAAATTGATCATAAGGTTAAGATTGTTAGAATTGATCAAGGGACTGAGTTCAAGAATCAAGTTCTTGACTTATTCTATAACTCAAAAGGAATTGCCGGACAATATAGCACTCCTAGAACTCCTCAACAAAATGGTGTTGCTGAGAGGAGAAATATGACACTTATTAAGGCTGCTCGAACCATGTTAGCTGATTCAAAGCTGTCTCTAACATTCTGGGCAGAGATAGTCATCATTGCATACTATGTGCAGAACAGAGTTCTTATAGTTAAGCCATATAGAAAGACCCCTTATGAGCTATGGAACAAGAGGCCACCGTTCATTGGCTTTCTTAGGTCCCTTGGCAGCAGGTGTATGATACTTAATACAAAGGATAATTTGGCAATATTTGCTAAAAAGTCAGATGATGTTATCTTTGTCGGATATTCCTCCAACTCTATTGCCTATAGACTTTACAACATTAAAAATTAACAGTTTGAGGAATCATCCAACATTGTTGTTAATGAACACACTCCTTGTGTTAGGGGGAATGGACCTGATCATATCTTTGATTTAGAATTGTTTCCAAACTATTCTAAACCTTCTTGTGAGAATGTTTTAGCTGGAATAGGTACTCAAAGTGATTTTGATAATGACCATCTGTTTGAGTTACCCAGACCTCTTCCAAGTTCTCCAAGAGATGTTGAAAATCAAGGCCCCACTATTGGAAGATCTGATAATATAACTATCTCAAAAACCAGTGGAGCTTCAACAAGTTGTCAACAAAGTGAGCCTCAAAACTCATTCAGTGACAATACACAACACCAAGTTGACGGAAGTAGCATTTTGAAGGAACAAGCAACCACTGATGCTGCTCCACTAGTAATTAATACTAATGTTATCCCACCTTCACTCAATCAGTCCTCATTGAATGAATGTAAGACATCAGCTGCACCAAGTGTTCAAGTCCCTAAGCATAATCTTTCCAATTTGGATCTATCCATGCAACTGGATGTAATCCCTAGGCTTAGGATTCACAACACTCACCCAACTAAGAATTTCATTGGAGATGTTTTTGAAGGTGTCAGAACAAGGGGACAAACTCATAATGGGAATCTGCTTGTACTCATATTTCTTATCACAGATGGAGCCAAAGAAGATAGAAAAATCCTTGAAGGATATTAGTTGGGCTGAATCAATCTAAGAGGAAGTACTTCAATTTAAGAGATAAAAGGTGTGGAACCTATGTCCATTACCATCCGATCAAGTACACATTGGCACAAAGTGGGTATTCAAGAACAAGAGAGATGATAAAGTCTTGATTATCAAGAAAAAGGCAAGAATGGTAGTTCAAGGATACATATAAGAGGAGGGAATTGATTACACTTGTTTCTTTGCACCTATTGCAAGACTTGAGGCAGTGAGGATCTTTCTTGCTTATGAACATCCAAGAACTTTATAGTCTACCAGCTTGATATTAAGTGTGCTTTTCTATATGGGGATATAGTCAAGGAAGTCTATGTGTGACAGACTCTAGGATTTGAAGACCCACAACACTCCCACTATGTGTGCAAATAGGATAAAGCTCTTTATGGGCTGCACCAAGCACCTAGGCTGTGGTATGAGACTTTGTCTCAGTTTCTCCTAAAGAATGGTTACACTAGAGGTACCATTGACTAAACTTTATTCATAAGAAAGTCCATGAAAGACATTTTGATCAAACAAGTCTATGTTGATGATATCATATCTGGTTCCTCAAATGACCAAATGTGTAAGGACCTTGAAAGCATTATGAAGAAGAAATTTGAAATGAGCTCAATGGAAAAAATGGACTTTTTCCTTGGAATTCAGGTAAAACAAATGAAAGAAGGGATCTTTATAAATCAATCTAAGTATGTTAAAGACATCTTAGAAAGATTTGATATAAAAGATTGTAAGCCAACAAAGACTCCTATACCCAGAAATCATTATCTTTGTCTTGACTCTAAGGGGGAGGATATTGATCAACATCAGTGTAGGGCAAATATTGGATCTCTTATGTATCTCACAACAAGTAGACCTAATATCATGTTTGCAACTTGCATCTGTGTAAGATATCAGGCTGCACCAAAGGTGTCTCACCTAATTACGGCCAAAAGAATCCTTAGATACCTCAAAGGAGCACGTATACCGGGTCTCTGGTATCTAATTAACAACAACTTCAATCTCTATGGATACACTGATGTTAGAACCCTTGAAAGATTAACATTTAGTCTTTTATTGTATATTTTATGTTTTGTACTAGTATAGGGACTAGTTTTGTAAATTGTTAGTTCCTTAGTTTCTAGTATAAATAGCTTAGACTAGAGA
>BJCM01154768.1:0-20649 GCA_018326385.1 Flaveria bidentis | reverse complement strand
TGAACATGATGAAGAATATAATAATGATGAACACGATGAAGAACACCAACGTGTTTAATGTTTGATGTTTATTGATATATTGTTGAAATCATCATCCTTGAAGGATGATGATATATTATTGTTGATGATGAACTTAATTCACCCTAACAAGTGGTGAATTAGTCACACTATACAATGATAATATGTGCAAATATTTATACTAGTCTAGTAATAAAAATAATTACAATATAAACCCTAGACTAATATTTTTGTTGATTTTATGCTTCAAGTCTTCAACTTCAATAATATTGGAAATCTTCAATTTCTTCAAAGATAGAATACCCAACAACAGATATAAATTAAAATAGGTTTTAATTTTATAAATTAAGGGGTTGAAAGAGTACAAGTTTATAAAAGTTATAAAATGGGGGGAACCCATTTTAAAACCAATTTTCGGCCACCCCGTGTGGGGTCTTTTAGTATTGGTTCTTTCAAGACTTCATCCATACTTGCACTCTTCCAACTTTACTCTCTCCAAGACACACTCTCTCACACACACACAAGCAAAAGAACCTCCCAAAACAAGGCTGATTTTTGGATTTTGCAAGCTAAAAAAGGGGCTAAAATTTTTCGTTTTTGGAGTAGCTAAAGAAGAGGTTTCTTTGGTGTTGCATCCTAACAAGCAAGGTGTTTGAAGAGCTTGTGGGTATCACAACTTGAGGCTCTTTCTCTTGGGGCTGGATATTCAACAACATCTTCATCTTCATCTTCATCTTCATCTCAAAAATCTACAACACTTGTTCAAGAAAGGTTGTTTCTATGAACACCCTATGGTTGTTTTAATTTGTTTGATAGAACACTATTTCACATATATTTATGATCCTTATTCTTGGGTTTTGTTTGTGTTTTAAATGGTGAAAATTTTCAGATTACTAACCATATCTTAAACCTATATTCCGCTGTGATTTTTAAGTTTAAATGGTTAAACTAGCTTGATTAATATGTAGCAAAACCCATCAGTTAGGTCTAGGATTAGTAGATCTAGTCTATTTTGTATAGGATTAGTACTTGAATTAATATCTGTAATGAATGGTTGTATTTCATTATTGTGTATGCATTAAATGTATAGGTTAACCCATATATATATATTTGTGTTGATTTATACATGATTACAGGTAAAACATTATAATTGGTAAACATTTACGAATGAACATTTTGTTCTTCTGTAGATATGTTTCTTACAAGCATCAAACATCCGAACTCTGCGGATAAACAATCAATTAGAGTGAAGTGAGAGTTCCAAGTGAAGACTCCTGCGGAAGAACAAGTTCCTGTTGAACAACAAGATTCCTGCGGAAGAACAATTACCTACGGAAGACAATATTCCTGTGAAATCCAAACACTTGTATATAAATAATACAAGTGTCACAAGTCGACAAGTCAACAAGACAGTTATGCGAATCCCAAGAGATCTGGTTATTCCTTAACTGAATCATTTCAAATCTCAAGAGATCTGATGTTTCCTTAACAGAAACACTATTGTTTATAAATATGGATCCTAGGTTTCAAATCAAGGGGACGGTTCCACAACGGAAAAACAACACATCAAATCACACAACCAAACCCTAGCAGCCGTCACATCATCAAACACAAAATTCAATGTCATTCGTTCATTGTTTATTTGTAATCATTAACATGTTTTAATGAAACACATTTAAATTTAATATTTGTCAGATCATTAATTGTGTTTCATTCATCTTGTTCTTGAATCTTTCTTGATATTGAAAAATCAATACAAACAATTAAACCAAGCCAACGTTGATTCCGCAAACATTGACTTGATTTCAACCAATGCTGATAATTCCTTATTGCAATCCTTGGATTCACATATACTCTATAAGCCTTAGTTTGGGAAGAGTATCCAATAAATTGTCAATTATCTGATTTCTCAGCAAACTTGGCAATTTGATCTTTGGTATTCAAGATGGTGCAAGGACAACCAAATGACCTGAGAAAACCAATAAAAGGTTTTCTCTTATGCCAAAGTTCATAAGGAGTCTTACCATGAGTCTTAACCACTAAAACTCTATTTTGCACATAGGAGGCAGTGTTGACTGTGTCTGCCCAAAAGGTGATTGGCAGTTTAGAGTCAGACAACATAGTTCTTGCAGCTTCAATAAGTGTCATGTTTCTCCTCTCAGCAACACCATTTTGCTGAGGAGTCCTGAGAGCACTATATTGTCTTGTAATACCCTTTCATCACAAAATGTATCAACGGTTTTGTTCTTGAATTCAGTTCCTTGATCACATCTTATGGTCTTGACCTTGTGATCAGATCGATTCTCAATCTTTAAAATGAAATTCTTCAAAATCTCAGGAGTCTCATCCTTAGATCTAAGGAACAAGACCCAAGTGAATCTTGTAAAGTCATATTTGATCACTAAACAGTAAGAGGTCCTTCCTAGACTCATAACACTGGTGGGGCCAAAGAGATCCATATGTAACAAGTGTAGGGGAGTAGTGATGGAGTTTCTTTCCTTTAGCTTGTGAGATGCCTTGTGTTGCTTCCCTTTCAGGAATGCAACATAATAATCATCACTTGTAAACTCTTTTTTTGGTATTCCAGTTACCAAATCATTCTTAATTAGCTTATTCATGTTCTTAATGTTTACATGACACATTCTTTTATGCCAGAGAAAAGACTTATCACTATTTTCCTTAGACAGAAAGCATGAAACTTCTCCTGAGGGAGATGTTTCTTGGAAATCCATCTTGTACATGTTCCTTCTCCTAGGGGCTCTGAGCAGAATATGCTCATGAGGAATAACCACCCCGAGCTTGAGAACAATGCACTCATGCTCAGCGAAGGCATGTTATGACTCTGATCACAAAATTAAGATACACTCAGAAGATTGTATCCAAGCTCCTTCACAAAGTTTACCTTCTCAATGTTGAGCTTACCATTTATGACATTGCCCCTTCCAGAAATGTAACCACCTTCATCTCCTCCAAAAGCAACTGGCCATCCATCAATTATGTCAAAATTTTGGAGTAGTGACCTATTGTTTGTCATGTGCCTGGAACAGCCACTATCAATGATCCAGACATTCTTGTTTGTCTTGAGTTGTTCCTGCATAAATAAAATGATTAGTTACATTTGGAAACCCAAGACTTATTGGTCGTGGGCTCATCAAAAGAAGTTGAAGGTAATGGAACAGTAATAGATCCTATAGTTGTGATTTAAGAATCTTTTGCTGTTGTTGATGGAGAACCTTCAGTCATTTGGTCTTTCCTTGTCTCCCACACCACCTTTAGAAGTTTAGACTTGACCTTCAACACTTCGAAAGCTTTGATGACTTTGGAAGTTTTGATGACTAGACCTTCGGAAGATCTTGTTATCACTGTAGCAGGCTTTAGTTCTTTCGAAACCAAATTTTCTTCTAGAGGCAATTTTCCATTTGCCTTCATATTCATTTTGGAGCTTCTGAATGAAACAGATTGTCCTTCCAAAGCTAGTTTCTTCTTGAAACTCTTTGAAGTCTCTTCCTTGATCATATGAATAGTACCTCTTGGATTGAAAAACAATCCTTAGCAAGATGAGAAGTACTACCACACATAGCACACTTCATTTTCTTCTTCCTAAGAGCCTTCTTTTGAGAACATAGCTGACTTTGATCACTTTCCCTCTCCACCTTCATCTTTGCAGATGTTAAGACAGTTCTCTTAGGGTGAGAACTACACTTGGAGCTAGATGGTTCAGGCTGTGTAGTAGTGGTACACAACTGGTCAGCCTTCTTCTTGATACTAGGATGATTTGAACAAGAACCAGAACTCTTGGTACTAGAGTTCAAGTTGATGTCTTTAGTCTTAACCACTTCAAATCCTACAGAGATATAAACTTGTTTCCGCTTAGTGTTAAAAGTGACCTTGATCTCTTGAGCCTTCTTTGCCTTTCTCTTGCTCTTTCTGATCAAGTTCTTTCTCATAGACTTGGTCATCACAGTCTTTTTACTCTCATTAGAAGGATAGTGACCTTTTTTAGAATCCTTTTCTTCATTCTTCTCAGAGACATTCTTCACTATCACTTTTTCATCCTCTTCAGTCAAGGGGTCTATAAGTGGAAGCTCATTTTCACAAGTTTCACATCTAGGAAATCTTACAAACAAGATTGTGTGTGAAGGATCTATCTCACTAGATCCCGGTCCCTGCTTATTCTAATAACAAGCTTTTGCATGCAAGGATGAGGATATGATGTTTTTGAAGGTCTCTTTTTCAAGAACACATTTTTTTGCCCTGGCTTCGCCGATCACAAGCTCAGCCTGGCATTTAGTCAACTTGGTTATAGGATCTTTGATTTGAGTCCTATAATTGGTGTGCTCATGTTTAAGAACATAAATGGTTTTCTCTAAGTCCTCTAGCTTTAATTTATAGTCATTTTCAGTATTTTTTAAATCAGATTTTAAGATATTCAAGGACTCAAGATCAGATCTCATCTCTAAGTTGTGGGACCTGTATCTGTTAACTTTAGCAATACATTCAGGTGTACAGAGATGTTCCATTACCTTTGCTTCATCATGGTCAGCCATTAATGTTTGGTTTGGAGATGCATCTTACACCTGAAAGCTCCAGTCAAAGCCTCCTTCTTCAACAGCAACTGCAGCTTGCTGCTTTGGCTTCTCATTCTGGGTGGCTTTATCAGTGTAGTTTGGTTTGGGTTGTGCTTGGCCACCATTTGTTCTTGGTGCCTTGTACTCTCTAGCAAAGTGGCCCATTTGGTTACAGTTGTAACACTTGACTTTGCTTTTGTCCAGCCTAAACTTTCCATTGGTTGTACTGCTTGGGAACTTCCTTTCAGTTCTCTTGTATAACTTCTTGGCTCTATGAGTGAGAAGAGCCATCTGCTGGACTATCTCCATGTACTCCAGATCATCCAGATGGATAAAATCCAGGTTTGCAAGGGTGAAAAGAAAGTTGCCAGAACTTTCATCAGAAGACATAAAGGCTTGTGAAGCACTTGTCTCTTGGAATGAACTTCCATAAATGTAGTTTTCTCTTGGTGTCTCTGGAAAGGTGATAAAAGGACCCTTTTGTGAGTTGTCAGGGTAGCATATAAGATGATGTTGAGTTTCCATGCTATCCCTTTCAGTCACATGCAGGGCTGAAAGCATTTGATTGCTGGAGTTACTAGATGAACCTTGCATGTTCATTTCCATCTGGTATCCACTAAGAATACCATACAACTCAGTCAGAGTAAGATTCTTAAGGTTCTCAGTCCTCTTGATAACAACATAATAGTGTGTCCATTGCCTAGGAAGAGAGGATATGAACTTTCTTATAATGTCCCTATTCTCAAGAGTGGCTCCAACATCCACTAGAGTGTCTACAATCTTAACATATCTGAAGTATTATTGAGTTATGGTTTCACCTGTTTTAAAGGTAAAGTGTTCAAACTGCTGCTTTAGGAGATCCTTCTTGTTCTCCTTGGCTTCAGTAGAATGCTCATACATTAGTTTCAATGCATCCCACAGCTGCTTAGCTGTTTTGCATTTCTTGAAACCTTTGTACACAGAGTTTGGAAGGGCAGACTGAAGGGCTTTCATGGCTTTTTGATCAATCTTTACTCTCTTTCTATCTTCATCTAAGTAGTTAGCCACAGCCTTCGGAATCATACCACCTCCAGCAGCAGCTGAAGAGGTGCTTGGTATGTAAGGTCTTGAGACAACAGATTCCTATATCCTGGAGTTTTAAGACTTGATGAAACCTTCCATTCTTTGGCACCAAGTATCAAAGTCTTCAGGAGTGATCAGTGGGGACTTTGTCATGGTTCCAGTTTCCATATCAGCTTTAGTGATAGTTGCCATTTGAGATGTTAAGTATTTTGTGTGTGTGAGGGATCTTAAGATGGTGAGATCTTACTATCAAGAGCCTGGAATGCTCTGATACCAATTGCAGGACCGTTTGAGGGGTTTGGTCACTTATAACACAACACACAATGAGGAGAGATAGATTTAGAACACTTAACAGATCAAATAGGAAACTAGAAAACCAGTTGTAATGAAGCTAAGAAACACAAGTAACTAAGAGACAGAACAAGAACAAATAACACAAGTATTTGGTTTTCAAGAATGTTGTACATTGCTCTCTAATTCCTTACAAGTGTTACAAAACATACATAAGATACAATGGACCATAGATACTTTATACTACATACTACAGTCGGCCATACTTTGAAGGTCAACTCGATACATGATCTAGACAACAACAAAATCAATGTAGAGTCAAAAGGCAGATTGTCTTTTGACTTATGACTATGACATGTCATAGCTCACATCCTAATGTATTACAAAAAGGATAAAAGTACATAAAGTAGAAAGTTACAGACTCAATATCTCATAGTACAGCTTACCAAAAGCATGGATTTTTTCACCAACTTGTAAAAGTTGGTGAGTCAAACAGAGTTGCAGAGGAAAGATGGTCCAGCTTTTTGGTAAAAGTACATCAGATAATAGCATGTACTCAAAAGTCTTCGGAAGAAATCTGTCTTCATAAACTGGCTTCGGAAGACTTTGTCTCTGAAGCTTCGAAAGACTCCATATTTGGCTTCGGATAATATTGGTCTTGGCTTCGGAAGATTTCAGACTTAGAATGTTTTCTAATGCAAAGTGTGAAACTTCCGAAGCATTCTACTTCAGTGCTCTTATGCATGCATGAGGAGACATTTTGGATGTTTTGAGTTGCATTAGCACTATATGAAACCTTACAAAATTCGTTTGAGACATTATGAAGATTTGGTCAATCGAAGGCCATTTGTGTTAGTTGCTTGGTTTTGTAGGAAGATACTACCTTTAGGACAATATCTTTGATTGATAATGATGAACACATGTTCGTCTTAGACCGCTTTACATGTTCATCTAAGGCCTATTTTGTCTACATTAGGCCTATTTTTTCTACTATTGGGTTTTTTCTACTATTGGGTTCTATGAGATGAATGCAAGCAACATGGCTTAAAGTAAAAGAAATATGCATTACTAATTATATCATATGCATAAAGAACAATAAATCATCATTCATCTTGTTTTATTAGGAAACACTTATCATCTTTGACTTTGAATCTAGTTCACAAACACGATTGTTCATTAGGATATGTTCAATTTTCAATAGCTATTGTGAAATATCATCATGGGTTGGCTTAGTACTCATCCACACTGTTTAGTTTACTTGAACATGAATGCTTGTTATATTACAGAATGTTTTTTGACCTTTATAGCTATGATGACGAAAACATCCTAAATACATGGTTATCCAAGCCTTTTATGCTTCCGATGTTCAAAGCCCATCAACGTACAACACTAGTTGGTTTTAATTTCGTTTCATGTGATTTAAAAGCATAAATTAGTCAAAATAATAATAATAACAATCACACCAAATAATAATATTATTATAATGGTAATAATAAAAAATAAATGGAAACACTATACATTGAAAATCACTCTGAAAAAATATACATGTACTCTTCTACCTCACTGATTCAAACACTCGTACCTCCATTAAAATCAATCGTGTAAAGGAAGTAATAAAACCACAAAGACGATTATCAGGAGATCCAAAACAAGCCCATTACAGCCTGCAAGTCCACATTAATACTTAATTTAATTTTAAAAATAATATGCATGTTTTGTAAAAAAATATAAAAAAAATTATTTAAAGAAATATTCTTTATACTCTTTAAGAGAAAACCACGCACCAGGGAATACCGTATCGGATCTTGGTAATGCAGGCAATGACATCTCTGCAAAATTAAAAATATGAAACAAATAAAAACGGGTTGCATGAAAATTTTACTCAAGTCAAACAGGTCAAAAGCCACCCAAAGTGTATTTTTATCTTCAAATGCACAAAACGGTCTAAATCATTTTAATTAAAAATTATTGAAATAGGCTGTGATTACTTAAAACAAAGGCCCATATCCTTGTAGTCTAGTGGCATTAGTTATTGCCTCTCATAAATGGTGATGTGGGTTCCAATCCATGTAAGTGCATAGAAATACTTAAAACAAAGTGTTTCGGGTCGATCCAACTGGTCAAGGTTCATCTCAGTCCGTGAAAAAGATTAAATGTTTTTACGTAAGCTGTTTTGCAAGATCTAGAAGTTAGCCGAGTGACGTAAGTGCAGTGGATTACCAGGAGCACAAAGAGAGAAGGTTGCCATAGATGATGATGTTGGCCATGGAGCAGCAATATTGTCAATTAAATCACATGTAAAACTGAACCCACTTGAATTATCATACCCCACATCTGCAGGCAAACTTCTAAGCAGACACCCTGCATGCATATCCAAATAATAGATTAACAAATGTGACATGGAATATTGTCTCTCTTCATCAAATTACAATATATTTCACATAAATCCTCCCAGATTTTGAGTTAGGGTAATACGAGTACCCAACAAAGCTGTTTTAGTTCTTGCATAGTCATCAGATTTAACAAATGAATATCAAACATATCAGAACTAGGGGTGTAGCTAGAGCTGATCATTACTTGGAACTGGCCGTTACTTTGATTTTTATTCATATTTGAATTGTTTTGGCCGGTTCACAGACACAACCAACCCGCCTATTTGGTCTGGCATATTTTGAAACCGTAGTTGACAGCTGAATTTCATCAAACCTGATCAACCCGGACAATGAACACCCTTAATCAGAAGCATATGTCCCTTGTTCACACAGTATTCAGAATAGCCAAAGCAACAAATATCCATGTTGGCATGTTCATAGTGAAAAGGAAAAAAAACTGCATTACATTACAAAGAAAATATTGAAAAGCAAGGAAGTTCACCTTCTTCTCCATAAGCTATTTCAGCCCCGAAGATCATAGTTGCATACATAGAAAAAAATACATCAGATGAGGTCCAGATAACAAGATATCATCAAATGTGGAATAATAAACTAATAAAGATGGTAATTTCGACCTATTTAGCTATAAATTTGTCTTTGATTAAGTTTTATCTCAACAGGTCAGATGGTCAAATTAGAGAATAGTAATAAAAAAGAAGCCGATCAAATAATTAAATTCATAGAACCTCCTAAACTGTTTTATTGTAGAAAATTACATTAGTTTTGTATTACTTGGTGTTTCTAATCATATGTAGCAATTACTTGGAAAATTTAATATACAGGTAAAAAACTGTTTGCTGGTGGTGGACTCAACTTGTGCTGACCTGCACTGGGCAGTTACCATATTAATCAAATGCCGTTTTGAACCACTGTTCAACCCGTTTCTACAAAGTATTTTACCTTGGAGACTAAAATCTTTCAAATCAACATCACAAAGCTCATAAATGTCTGCTTGTACTCCACCTTTCCTTAGCATCGACCCCAAATACGATGCACAAATTATTGCTTGTTTATTTGTAATCAGCATTTGCCTTTGTACTCCCGCAATGTATGAATTCAGTGAGCTACAGCATGAAGGACTTGAAGCAGCCACATTCCTACAAGCTTTTATCACTTCAACCGGCTCCTTCATTTCCAGTGGGCAAACTGGATCCAACATATTGATTAATATATGGTCACAACTAATATTATATCAATTAAAGGAACCATACATCAATGCTTAACTGTACCTTTGTTAACTTTACAAGCAGATAATATTCTGAAAGAAGTATCTGCAGCATCTGATGGAAGTTTTCTTGAGAGCCATGAATACACAACCCCTTTGCAGTCATTTAACACATCAACATGAGTAGATAAACCTGTGTTTGCACTAGCATCAACTATTGTTTGTGATGAAGAAATTTGAAATGCAGCTTCCATAATCGCTGGTTGGCAAACTGATCTGCAGCACTCTTTAAGAGGATCAATTACACTACAAGCATCCAATAATTTACTTGTGTTCACCATTTTCTCAAAAGTATTTGTATCCTTCACAGGACATGAGCCACCGGTTAAATTTGATGATTTAATAGAGCACATTAATGGGACCGAGCTGTTCGCACCTTTGCTGGCTAAAACTTCCACAATATCTGTGAAACAATCATCAGCAGTGGTGGAATTTTGCACAACTAAACTATTGGAGTTTTTACTAAAATGCCCCTGAAATATGTGAAGTGAACTAGCAAACTGCGGGCAACATATTACATTTCCTACAAATGATGCCAAAAGTACAGAACAATCTGATGCTGTTTTCTCCATGATGTTGGAAATAGAAGAGAAATTAAATGGGCATCTACCCGTTAATACTGGTTTGAATGTTTTTGGAAAGAAAGGGTACATTGGTGGTAATATCTTCCCGAGATCAGGGTAATTTGGTAAAACTGAAGGTGATATATCAATAGGCTGAAACATTCCAGAACTAGGAAGGCTAACTAGTCGAGAAGCAGGGGGGAGCTTCTTCGCGATTACATTTTCAGTATTAGATACTAAAACAGTAAAAAGAAAGATGTGAAGACACAATGAACCTGCAATTAGAAATAAGTACTGTTAGGAATTAATTAATAGTTCCCCAATTCCCAAATACATAGAATTAATGGAAAATCATGAACTAAAAGACTTGTATGTTAAATAAGATACCCTCAAGAAATGTGGTGGACTTTGCAGAATCCATAGATTAGCTACCCTTCGGGGAACATGAATACCGCATAAATGTTTTAGCACTGTCAATGAAAATCCAAATGATCTCATCAAGCATTGCACATAGTAGTTCATATAACTGTTGACAAAGTGATTTCAAATTCTGATATGTATATATAAATAGTGCCTTTTCTGGTCTAGAAATCAAAATAATCATTCCTTTTTCTTATCATTATGCTTATAAAAATCTTTTTAATTTATGAGTTAAGATTTATCTTAGGTTGGATAAACTAAACAAAGAGGCAAAGAGATACTTGACAGTTGACACCTCACTAGTTGCTTAAGGAAGCCTAAACAGGGACCAATTGGGTCAGGTTTGCGGGTTGAATCCTTGAACCCAAACACGACACATATATTTATTTGTGTCAAAGATATCAACGCTTAACGTGAACATGACCCTGTTAACCCATTTATCCAAATGAGTCAAACAAGTTGACAAGTTGGCGAGTTGTAATCAAGTTACATACATGCTAAACAATTGGATGGTTGTAATATTAAGCTAAACGGATAAACAAGTTGACGGGTTGACCTATATAATTAGGTGGACTAAACATGTCAACCCATTCATGACAGTGTTTATTAAACAAGCTATATATGACATCCCAAAACCTAATTATTTTCAAGTAGTGTTCCATCATGGCATTTCCATCCATAGACTCGTATACAATAAACTTAAACAAACCATTGCTTGACTATATAGATGCAGATTACAAATGCTTAAACAATTTATATATGATCATTGTTGAGCTAGGGCTTCTCATCATTTAAGAGATAAGTTACTCTGGGTAGCTTTTCTAATAAACATCAAAATCTTATACGCATCGAACTTCGAAGCATAAACAACAACAGAATGACCTATAAGCCAAGTTCTTCAGATTAAAAAGCCTCTTAAACATATACAAATAATACATAGCATTTTCTCTATTAACTTTTCGATCTAGTACAATCTTCTCAGCTAAAATTCTACATCTTCCAGAGCTAAACTACCAGATATCGATAAGTATTCCAAAGATGAAATCAACGTCCAATCAGGTAATATATAGCAGCAAGCAGAACGAAACCCCAAAAAATATCATAAATTAAACAAAATTAGAATCATACATAGAGTTGTTAATCGGATGAAGTGTGATCTGAAGATGTTTGGTGCAAATTGAATGGTCCGAGTGACGATAGCAATCTAGATCCTTCTCTGTCATTTATTTACAAACTTTTTTTAGGGTTTTTGTGGGGATGATGTGTGCTAGTAGCAGAAGAAGAAATCAGACACCATTTTTGTGGATTGTTTGAAAGAGAAAAAGGAACCCTAAGCTGAAATGTGTGTGTGTGTTTTAGTGTGAGAAAAAGTGTTGAAAAAGCAGAATGATGATTGGAAGTGTGTCAGAGAGAAAAGGGTGGACATACCTGAAGATGCGCCCACTCTCCAGACATTTGTTCACGGCCCATGTTTCATTTTGTTGGGCCCAATCCGGCCCATCTTTCCTGAAGGAAAATAATTTCAATAGGTAATATGCCGTTGGTGGCTTGAGGTAATAATTCTTAAAGACCTTGATTTGAAAGTGTTAGGGTTCAAGTTTGATTAAAAAAAATAAAAAAATGTTTATTGTTGTAAAAAAAGTAATTTTAATAACTGATTGATAAAAAGATCATTTTTTAACCTTGAAAATAAACTTTATAAATATACTAAGAATGCAGGTGACGTTTGTAATTAAAAGAACTTAAAAAAGTTAAAGTTAAGGTTTAATTTGACTGGCTTAGTATTTTCTTATATGTGAACTGGGATACTTTGAATTTACTCTTATATTTACATGAATTGTCCATTATGGAATTAAAACCCACAAGCTCATAAGAAGAGGGCATCATGTAATATATATGGATACCATTTGATCAAAACCTCTTTGGTAATTAGTTTTGTTAGGTTGGGCTGTTAACTATCATTTTGAAAACAAAAAACCAACTGGACTGTTGGATTAACTAAATCAAATTGTTTCTCCAATCGAAAGAGATTTTTTAAACTAAAAATGCTAGTTTGTATTTATATTTTAAGAATGATAGATATGGGTCATAAATAAGAAAGAAAGATAATTCGGCTTATGCAAGCGTTTTCAAGCTCTAAACTGTGAACTATCCCATCAAAATTAGTTTTTCAAATCACAAATCATGAATCAAACCGTATAAATCTAAAATTAGTCAATAATGAATAATATACTCATGATAAGAAATATGATTTTAACGAGTCGCAAACACCTCTACCATCAATCGGGTGTCATACTTCTTATTTTGCTGCTACTATTAAGCTTAACAAATGAGTTTACAATATTTTCAAAAAAACAATAAGCTTTTGTAATTATATATTATAACAATTACTATCAAGATGTAGAGAGAAGTACGAATGTTTAAATGGGTCATAACTACTTTATGCATATGTAAGTTTTAAAGCAGGTTGTACATGTGATAACTGCATCATTTGAACGCGTAGTAACATAGAGTCACAAATGATTACGTCCACCTGCCTTTTATCCTTCATGTCACGTGCTTTACACATCGTTCGATTCTATCTCTCTCCAATAGCCACATACCTCCATCCATTTCTTTATCTACTTTTTCTCAATTTACCTATGAAAGCTTTCTCATAAAGAGATATAGAACAACGACAATTGATATCATCATTGTTAACATTTTCATCTCCTTTAATTGGTTACCTCATTGGCAATCACCTTTAATCGATATTTTGATCATCTTTTAGGGTTACAAATTGATTTTGAATCAGTGACAACCAGGGATTTGAATATGTTGGGTTATGATTCTTTCACCGGATGCTTTTGTTCTTGCTACATCTTATTGTTTTGGTTATTCTACTCCTCCTTATTGAGTTTGACGTTGATCCTATATTATTCCCCCTTTGATGTGTAATGAAAGGTAATTTCAACTTTGATTGTGACCTAATTTATTTGTCTTCTACATTTAGCTTTAAATAGGGGTGTTTTTGGATCGGATACCAGATTATTCGGTTTACTCGGATTCAAATGTTTTATAGACTATCCAAAAGCATATCCAACCTGAATCAGAGGTATTGCTATTCGATCTAAATATATATGTGAATTCAATGCAGATCAAATTCAGATAAATCCAAATAATCCGAATAATTCAAATAAAAAAATTTGCAAATTTTTAGTTATTGTTTAATTTAAAAATCCTAATATTTTACTAGTTTAAATCACAAATAATACATTATAACTTAAAAACACAAATTAATCTTAAGCATAAATTCAAAGTTCAAACTTCAAAAAGTAGTCTAAAATCCATCATGCATAAAATTTTAAAAAAAAGCTAAGTCTTCGTGTTCCAACAAGTACACCAAACACACCACCAAACGTGCAACCAACTCTTTCACTCGATCGATACCTTTCTCATATCTACAAGAACAAATAAACAGATAATTAGAAGTTACATTTATAGGTATAATAAAAGAATGGTAAAAAACAATAAGTTTATAACATTAAATACACAAATAAGAGTAATAATCCTCTTTAAATTTATCAATGTTTTTAATGTTTTCTTCCACATTGTAAGCAACACAACTAGAACGCATCCAATCTTAACAATCAAAGCTTTAACAATCTAAGGAGTTAAAGAACTCCTAGATAAGTTGAGCTTTCTACCTCCCATGCTAAATATGGATTCAAAACCCACTATTGAAATATGAATGACAAAAATATCACGAGTAGCCAATCACATAACAAGAAAGGTGAGACTTTTTTTTCCGCCAACCTAAATTAGTGAAATTTTCACTTGCAAACCACATTATCTTCTTCAATCTCCTTTTTCAAGTACATGTCCAATTCAGTCTTACAATTTTCCGCCACACCCAGTTGTATCTTTTGTCTTTTTACATGAGCCATGCTTTTTTCTCTTAGTGCTCTAAATATATTATCAAAACTTCCAAACAAATTAAACTTTTTGCTACTTGAATTACCCATGTTCACGGACTTAGATGATGACGACGAAGCTTTGGTAATGTGACTATCCGAGTGAAAATCGTTGAGTGTAATAAGAAACATTGCCTCACACATTTAACAAACTTTATTTCCTAGCTCAATATCATACATACAAAAAAGATTGACGTTAAGGTATCTCCTCCAAAAACAATAAGCAGTAACAAGTTGAATTTGTTGATATCACCCTAGTACTTAAAAGTTTTAATGTCAATGATTCGACATATTATTCAACTCCTCATCACCACTCAAACAACATTGTTTTAAAACTATATCCATACAACTAATCAAGTCCAAATATGTGTTTGAGGTAATGTACTTTGTACATAAAATGTTAAATAAATTTCATAATCAAATAATTTATGCCTTGAATAAAAAGATAGTAGAAAAGTTAAATAAAATTAAATTTAACTTGAAACTCTAGGGGTGAGTTCATAAAAATATTTAAAAAATCTCTTAGTCTTTTTACATTTTCCCAATCATTTGAATCTGGTGCACATGCCTCTCTTGAAGATCATGAAAAAACACCAAGTCATCATCTATAAATCTTTCAAATGCTCTTTCATACTCACTTGCAACACTTTTCGTCAAGTAAGTAGTGTTCCAACAAATGGATACATCCAAAATAAAACAATTTTCACATTTAGTTGCCTCCAACAAAGCAAATATCTTAAATCTTTTTAATCTTATCGGTGATTGTCTAACCTATCACATAAGGTCCTGATACGATCAACAAAAATATCTCACATCCTTGAGGCTATCTTTAGGGGTGTTCATCACATTGGATAATGGATTATTCGAATTTGAAGATTTTATGACTTTATTTGAAATCGGATACGAGATATCTCTGATTCTCCATCCGGACAAAATCTATCTGAATTCACTTCTGATCTTATTTAAATGAATCTGAATAAACCAAATAAAAGATTTTCTATTTTTATTCCTTTTTTTGGCTAATTATTTTTATTTTACAAGTTCTAACTCACAATAAAACTTACAAATTTATCTTAAACATAAGTTCAAAACTGCAACATAATAAGTAATTATATAGGACCCAAATATTAGAATCTCTAGTTTAGAAAAACAATCGATTATTATGTGATTATTTAGAAACGGGGAACTAGAAGGTGTCACGACTCTTGAGTATCAGACTGAGAACATATTAAGTAGTTGGGTAATAAATATTGGCCTAGAAACATTGCGGGATTCTTATTTGGTTTAATTGAATATCCGAATAATCTGAATAATCTAAATAACCCGAATAGAAAAACTATGATATTCAAATTTTGAATAAAAAATCCGGATGAGATCTGGTCTGAATAAAGATTCAGATCGGTTTTTTTTAATTCAGATATGGATTGCATTTCTACTTTTTTGGACTTTGAATTTTCTGAACACCCCTACCCATCTTGCACAACTAATTCATTATATGTGCTATACACCTAACATGTTAACATTTCCCTTTACAAAAGCACATATCACTATAATTCATCATTTTTCCTACCAAATACCCAACCATAGATTGTGTAAGGTTTCATATAAGGCTGATGCAACCCAAAACATCCAAAGTCTCTCATGCATGCATGCACAAGTGTACTGAAGTAGAATGCTTTGGAAGTTTCACACTCTTCCTTATAAAACATTCTAAGTGTGAAATATTCTGAAGCCAAGACCAATATCTTCCGAAGCCAAATATGAAGTCTTCCGAAGCTTCAAAGACAAAGGCTTAGGAAGCCAACACTTGAAGACAGATTTCTTCAGAAGACATTTGATCACATGCTATTATCTGATGTACCTTTATCATAAAGTTGGACCATCTTTCCGTTGCAACTCTGATTAGACACCAACTTTACATGAGTTGGTGAAAGGTCCATGCTTTTGGTAACTGTACATTGAGGTCTTGAGCCTGTACTTTCTACTTTATGTACTTTTATCCTTTTTGTAATATATTAGGATGTAAGCTATGGCATGTCATAGTCACTAGTCAAAAGGCAATCTGCTTTTTGACTCTATATTGATTTTGTTGTAGTCTAGATCATGTATCCAGCTGGCCTTCAAAGTATGGTCGGCTATAGGATGTAGTATAAGTATCTTTGGTCCTTGTATCTTATTATCATTGCTTTGTAAACACTTGTAAGGAACTAGAGAGAAATATACATCATCCTTGAAAACCAAATTACTTGTGTTGTTTCTATTCTTGTTCTGTCTCTTTATTACTTGTGTTTCTTAGTTGTCATATAAACTTGTTTCTAGTTCCATATTTGATTTGTTAAGTGTTCTAAAAACTCTCCTCACTTGTGTTGTTGTGTTGTAAAAGTGCATTGCACCCTTCTAACGGTCCTACATTTGGTATCAGAGCATTCCAGGCTCTTGATATTAGATCTCACCATCTTAAGATCCCTCACACACACAAAATACTTACCATCTCAAATGGCAGCTAACTCAAAAGCTGACATGAAAACTGGAATGATGACAAAGTCTCCACTGATCACTCCTGAAGACTTTGATACTTGGTGTCAAAGAATAGAAGGCTTTATCAAGTCTCAAGACTCTAGGATGTTGGACTCTGTTATTGAAGGACCTTACATACCAAACACCTTATCTACTATTGGTGGTGGTATGATTCCAAAGGTTGTGGTTGATTTCTTTGATGAAGACAAAAAGAGAATAGAGATTGATCAAAAGGCCATGACAACCCTTCAAATTACTCTTCCAAACTCCATCTATAGAGGCTCCAAGAAGTGCAAGACTGCAAAGCAACTATGGGAAGCACTAAAGCTTATGTATAAGGGCTCAACTGAAGCCAAGAAGAACAAGAAGGATCTCCTCAAGCAGTAGTTTGAAAACTTCACCTTTAAAGTAGGTGAGATCATAACTCAACAATAGTTCAGGTATGTTGAAATTGTGGATACTCTAATGGATGTTGGAGTAACTCTTGAGAACAGTGACATTGTAAGGAAGTTTATGTCCTCTCTTCCTAGATAATGGACACATTATCATGTTGTTATCAAGAGGACTGAGAACCTTAAGACTCTTACTTTAACAGAGTTGTATGGTATTCTCAGTGGATACCAGATGGAGATGAACATGAAAAATTCATATGGTAACTCTAGCAATCAAATAGGTTCAGCCCTTCATGTGACTAAAGGGATAACATAGAACCTCAATATTATCTCATATGCTACCCTGACAACTCACACAAGGGTCCTTTCATCACTTTCCCAGAGACTCCAAGAGAAAGCTACACTCAAGGAAGTCCCTTCCAAGAGACAAGTTCTTCTCATGCTTTTGTCTCTGCTGATGAATCCTCGGGCAACTTTATCTTCACCCTTGAAGACTTGGACTGCATCCATCCAGATCAGCAGATGGCTCTTCTCACTCACAGAGCCAAGAAGTTCTATAAGAGGATAGGGAGGAAGTTTTATAGAAATGCAGTCATTGGAAAGTTTGGGCTGGATAAAAGCAAGGTAAAGTGTTACAACTATAACCATATGGGACACGTTGCTAGAGAGTGCAAGGCACTAAGAGCAAGTGGTGGCCAGACTAAATCCAAACCAAACTACACTAAGAGAGCTCCCCAAAATGAGAAGCCAAAGCAGCAAGCAAGCAATTGCTATTGAAGAAGGAGGCTTTGACTGGAGCTTTCAGGTGGAAGATGCATCTCCAAATGAAGCCAAGGTATTTTAACATCTTTGCACTCCTGAATGTATTGCTAAAGTTAATAGATATAGGTCCTACAACTTAGAGGTGAGATTTGATCTTAAGTCCTTAAACAGTTAAAATCTGATTTTGAAAAGGCTGAAAATGATTATAAGTTAAAGATAGAGGACTTAGAGAAAACCATTTCAGTTCTTAAACATGAGCACACCAATTATAGGAGTTAGATCAAAGATCTTATAACCAAGTTGACTGAATGCCAGGCTGAGCTTGTGATCAGCAAAGCCAGGGCAAAAAAATGTGTTCTTAAAGAAGAGACCTTCAAGAACATCATATCCTCATCCTTGCATGCAAAAGTTTGTTATCAGAATAAGTAGGGACTAGGATCTTGTGAGATAGCTCCTCCACACATAATCTTGTCTGTAAGATCTCCTAGGTGTGGAACTTGTGAAGATGAGCTTCCCCTCATAGATCCTTTGACTGAAGAGGATGAAGAGGAGATAATGAAGAATGGCTCTGAGAGGAGTGAAGAAGAGCATTCTAAGAAGGGTCATCATCCCTTAAAGGAGAGTAAAGCTGTTGGGATGACCAAGTCCAAAAGAAAAAACTTGATTAGTAAGAGCAAAAGAAAGGTAAGGAAGGCTCAAGAGATCAAGGCCACCTTCAGCTCTGCACAAAAACAAGTCTTTGTTTCTACAGGATTTGAAATGGTTACAATTGAGGACACAAACTTGAACTCCACCAACAAGAATTCTAGTTCATGTCCAAGTCATCCCATCATCAAGAAGAAGGCCGATAAGTTGTGCAATAGTACTATACAACATGAACCATCAAGCTCTAAGGGTAGTTCCAACCCCACAAGAACTGCCACATCATCTGAGAAGATGAAGATGGAGAATGAAAGTGATCAAGTTCAGCCTTGCTCTTAGAAGAAGACTCCTAGAAGGAAGAAAATGGACTGTGTTATGTGTGGGAGTATATCTCATCTTGCTAAGAATTGTATCTACAATCCAAAGAGTACTCTCCAAATCACAAAGAAAGAAAATTCTAAGAGTCTAGAGAAGAAGAAGAAAGCTTTAGAAGGAAAATCTGTTTCCTTCGGAAGCTCCAAAATAAAGAAGAAGACAAGTGAAACCTTGCCTTCTAAAGAAACTTTGGTCTCGAAAGAAAGGAATGCATCCGAAGTACTAAAGCTTGCTGTAGTGAAAGCAAGATCTTCTAAAGGACCAGTCATCAAAACTTCCTAAGTCAACAAAACTTCTGAAGTATTGAAGGTCAAGTCTAAGCTTCCAAAGGTGGTGTGGAAGATAAAGAAAGACCAAGTGGCTGAAAGTTCTTCATCAATTTCAGCAAATTATCCATCCAGCATGACCATTGGATCAATTACAGTTGCATTGTCTTCAACTTATTTTGATGAGCCCAAGACCAATGAGGCTTGGGTTTCCAAATGTAACTAATCATTTTCTTTGTGTATGAACAACTCAAGACAAACAAAAATTTATGGATCATTGACAGTGGTTGTTCCAGGCACATGATAGGCAATAGGTCACTACTCCAAAATTTTGAAAGAATTGATGGAGGGCCAGTTGGTTTTGGTAGAGATGAAGGTGGTTACATTTCTAGAAGGGGCAAGGTCACAAATGGTAAGCTCGGCATTGAAAAGGTAAATTTTGTCAAGGAGCTTGGGTACAATCTTCTAAGTGTATACCAATTTTGTGATCAGAGTCATAACATGCTCTTCACTGAGCATGAGTGCATTGTTCTTAATCCCAGGGGTGGTAATTCCTCATAAGCATATCTTGTTCAGAACCCCTAGGAGAGGAAACATGTACAAGATAGATTTGCAAGAAACATCTCCCTTAAGAGAAGTTTCATGCTTTCTATCTAAAGCAAATAATGATGAGTCTTTCCTTTGGCATAAAAGAATGTGCCATGTAAACTTTAAAAACATGAATAACCTTATTAAGAATGATTTGGTAACTGTAATGGCAAAGAAAGAGTTTACAAGTGATGATCATTATGTGGCATGCCTAATAGGGAAGCAACACAAGGTATCTCACAAACCAAAGGAAAGAAACTCCATCACTACTCCCATACACTTGTTACATATGGATCTCTTTGGCCCTACCAGTGTAATGAGTCTAGGTAGGACCTCTTACTATTTAGTGATCACAAATGACTTTACAAGATTCACTTGGGCGGTCTTACTTAGAACTAAGGATGAGACTCCTGAGATTCTGAATAATTTCATCCCTAAAGATTGAGAATCAATGTGATCACAAGGTCAAAACCATAAGATGTGATCAAGGAACTGAATTCAAGAACCAAATCCTTGATACATTTTATGATGAAAAGGGTATTACAAGACAATATAGTGCTCCCAGGACTCCTCAG
>BJCM01154764.1:0-28556 GCA_018326385.1 Flaveria bidentis | reverse complement strand
ATTTAGAAAACCCATTTTCTAAAATGGTGTATTTATTTAATTGCATGATCATATCATTAATTAAATATTAATTGGTGTTTGCTAAGCTTGTTATTGGGTATGACCCGACTTGGATCATAACGTACTAACCACATCAATGTTCTATGTGTCTTGGGCATAAAAGATCCAACAATTTCATAAGAGATATACATGAGAAAAATCTGATTTAACTCATTAAAGTTGATTCATATGAACAATATGATGATTTGTTCACTAAATCCTTTGATGAACAAAGATTTAAATATCTCATTACAACTATTGGGATGATAAACATTGATTAGTCTACCTTTTTTGAAAACCTTTTTCAAATGTGTAATGTCTTTTGTCAAAACAATCTAAGCCCTGTTACAAAAGGTTATCTGTGTAATCTTTCTATGTATAGATTCTTCCGAAGAGAAATTAACCCTCGGAAGATGTTTTATATATCTTCCGAAGAAAAATTTCTCCAAGGGAAATCTTCTTCTCGGAAGAGTTTTTAGTCTCAGAAGAAGCGATTGATAACTTATCAGATCTACTTCTGAAGCTCATAAAATTTTCATTCGAAAAGCACTATACCCTCAGAAGTAAGAAATTACCTTCAGAGGTTAAGTTGGCTTCAGAAGAAGATTACCTACGGAAATCTCTTATACTCGAAAGAAGACCTTATTGTGTAACAGAAATTTTTGGGCCCCATAACTATAAAAGGTAAAGATTTTCTTAATGATGTCGGAATATTTTAAATGAATTTAACCATACCGCCCTTTTCATATTGTACCCAAACCATCACTTCACCTTATCCATCCGCCACTTTCACCCATTTAAATATTTTGACTTACCCATTTTAATATTTTACCAATTTCACTACTCAAATCTTTCTTCATCTCCAATTTACCCAAATCTAGCTAATTTCTCTACTTCTTTCTCAATTGTGCTTAATCTCTAGCACAATCAAGTTATATTCTTGGATTCGTCCATAGATGCCGACTTCTCTAAAATCATCTCCTTTCTGACCCAATCCACTTACTTCACTGTCCTATCTGTAAAGCCCACCATGTGTTCAAACCATATGGCTAATTTTTGGGAATGCACAGATTATAACCCAGAATGGGGTTAGGGTTTTAAGGTCATGCATTTGTGATCAAGTGTTGACCATATCCATCAGGGAGCATCTCGAGCTTCATATGAAAGTTCACCAATGGAGTTCCCCAAGACTAAGTTTGATGAAACATATACCTTAATGGGTTATGGTGGTGATGTCAACAAGTCTACTATCTACAAGTTTAACTTCTCATACTAGTGGAAGTTCTTGCTGCACATTGTCCTTCACTGCTTGTAAAACAAGTCAGTGGGATGGGATCAAAGCCCATATGAACTAGGTTGTCTAGTTCACGGGTTGGTACGAGGCCTCCACTTTAACTACTCAAGATTCGTGTTGACCAATTTGATGGGCAACCTTCAAAGGGAGACATTTTACATGTATCTTAGGTTCATCCAGCACCTTATCAACTTTGAGTTGGACCAGAGCAAGCTTGTTTGTGCAGCTGCTCTTCGAGTCCCTCACATGTGGCTAGCCATCTTCAAGATTCTGAATAGGATCTCCACCAACTTCACTAGAAGAGACAATCCACTTCTTCCAGGTATGATTAAGCCCACAGCTCTTGGTGACATCCCTGTTAACCCCACAAGTGATGAACCCACACCAACAATAACCCTCACATTGCCAACTCTATCGTCTTACCCCATAAAATACACATAGTAGAGACACCCCAATGAACCCTTGTTCAATCTACTCTGATTGAGCAAGACCATTCAGTTATATCCAAAAAGACTAGAGTGGAATCATGGGCTCCCACTCAGTCTCAGGTCTCACCTTCCTTCACCATCGACCTTAATATGGGATTTGAGTTTCCTCAGTATTAATTTGTAGGGCCCCGTTCCAGAGACGCTTACAATTGGATCCTCATCGCACATAAAACATATAATTACGTTTGTATTTCATCAAGCATCGTAGTGGAAATATTTAAAAATGACATTTCATTTCAATATAGTGGGTTTTGCAAAATAATACATCGTTAATCATTTACAAAATACATTATTGCATTACATCACAAAAGCATTATATAAATGGATGCCATCCTAAAAGAGCTGAGTAGCCACCTCGTGCCATCCTCAGCAATCATTACCTGCCAACTGAAAACACATCAAAGTCAGCGTTGCTGAGTGAGTTCTAGTTTTATAAAATAAAACATACTTTTTCTTTCGTTAAAACAATTCTTTACTTTCTTTCGATCATACATCATACGTACACGTAGATAATATCATTATTATCTTCTTTAATCTTTCATGCTTTCATTCTTTCATCACTACTTCTTTCTTTTCCTTCCACCATAAACTTTACCCCGCTATTTCCAGGTACTAGACCTAGGTCTAACATAGACCAGCTATAAAGATGCTTCACACCTCTGATCACAGTACCTAGGGTAGAGTATAGGTGCACCACTGCTATATGCAATACCCAGCTATTCCTGGTACTGGACCTATGCCTATCATAGACCAGCTATAACGGTGCATCGCACCTCTGATCGCAGTACCTAGGGTATGCAGCAATGGGGCTATACAAATGGTCAATCACAAAGAAAGACCCCAATGTGCACCTCCAGGGGTAGCTAACCCGCACACCATTGGGTTAACACCTTTTAATGACGTGTCCCGACATACAATGCTTGCAAGACTTTCTTTACTTTCCTCATTCATTAATGCATGCATTCTTACTTCATGTTTCTCTTTTCTTTATCTTTCACTTTGCGTTAGATAATACTTTCACTTCATTCATTAACATGACACGTAAAGCTACAGGAAAAATAAACATACATCATAACAAGGAACATATCATACACAGTCATCAGCACCACACACGGCAACAACATACATACATACATAACATGCATCATGCAACATCATCAATGCCCAACATGCTCTCTACGGCCTCAACAGTCACCTTACATGAACTTACGGGAACCTTTATGTGAAAACTTACATCTGCACTTTCTCCCGAAAGTCACAAGTTAAACTACACTTTTCCTCGGGTGCAACAACCTTATTCGGGCATATGGGCACCCTTCAGTCATATGGCCTCCATGTGACTAAACATCATGCGATTGGTCCAACGCGGATGAACAACTATGCGAATGAACACCCAATGGTGCGAATGGACCTAATGTGGATGGACTCCATGCGGATGAGTCCCATACGAATGGAGCTAATGCGGATGGAACTAATGCGGATGAGCATTTATAGGACTGGGCTCCCAATCGTGCGAATGAACTCTCAGTCGTACGAATGAACCTCAATCATGTGAATGAACACCAATCGTGCGAATGAACCATCAATCACACCTCAATCGGCCGTATGGCCTCCATTCGGTCGTCTAGCCCTAGCTGGTGCATAATGCAGTTCATCCCAAACCCAATCTGACATTTTCGACCTCTAATCTCATCTAATTCCATTCTAATCCCAAATCAACCATCCTAAACCTTAGGAATGCATACCACAACACCATTCAAGCACACACAAGTCCATAATCAAGACTCAAATGAATCATACACATACCCACAGATGCACAAACGGGTCAAATGCACACACATATAAAAACTCGATTTTCAGATGTGTTCCAGCCCCAAATCATTCGAAAAAGTTTAAAGGAGGGGTCCTAGAACTCACACAAACGACCACAACGAGAAGAGCTTCGATTTGACTCGCTTCTCAACGATTTTGCTCACTCGAATCAACCCGAACCGACTTTTCTCCCTTTTTCTCTTCTTTCTCTCTTCTCCTCTTTCTTTTTTTGGCTGAAATGTGAGTGTGGGGAGAGGGTAACGGCTGCCATCTCCCTACAAATATCACCACATACCCAAATTTTCTCTCGTTGGCGAGTTTGGTCCCTCGACTTTGGACTTTATTTCTTTTTCTTCATTCGTCGGCTTCAAAATAAATAACCGGGTGTTACAAGTCCACCCCCCCTTTTATAGGTTTCGTCCCTGAAACCTGTTATTCCTCGAACAAGCGTGGGTAATGATGTCTCATTTCGTCCTCAGTCTCCCACGTTGACTCGGATCCTTTCCTGTGCTTCCACTGTACACGCACAAGAGGAACCATTTTATTCCTCAGCCTCTTCTCTTTTCGATCGATGATTGCCACTGGTTGTTCCACATAATTGAGCCGTTCGTCTACTTCAATATCCTCCAGTGGAACAATCATATCTTCATCTGCCAAGAACTTTCTCAGATGAGATACATGGAATGTCGAGTGAATTCCACTTAACTCACCCGATAACTCCAGTCTATAGGCCACCTCTCCCACTCGAGCGATGATTCGGAAAGGGCCTATATACCTTGGGCACAACTTGCCCCGCTTCCTGAATCGGATAATGCCCTTCCAAGGTGAGACCTTCAACATAACTCGGTCATCCACCTGGAAATCAATCGGTTTGCGTCGTTTATCAGCATACGACTTCTGTCTATCTTTGGCTACCTTCATGAAGGCCTTGATATTTTCAAGCTTCTCAGTCATAGCCTCGATCACGTCGACGCTCCCTAGTTCATTTTGACCAATATCACCCCAACAGACGGGTGTTCTGCATCTCCTACCGTATAACATCTCATAAGGTGGCATACCGACACTGGCATGGTAACTATTGTTGTATGAGAGTTTGGCTAATGGTAGGTGGTCATCCCAACTTCCCCCAAAATCAATAACACATGCCCGAAGCATGTCCTCCAATGGTTGAATGGTCGTCTCTGACTGACCATCAGTCTGGGGATGATAAGACGTGCTAATATGTAACCTCGTCCCCATTGCGTCGTGGAATTTCTTCCGGAATTTAGATGTAAACCGGGTGTCACGATCAAACACAATGGACACCGGTACACCGTGACGAGTTATAACCTCTTTGATGAAGAGATCCGCTAATCTCTGAGATGAATATGTCTCACGGATCGGTAGGAAGTGAGCACTCTTCGTCAAACGGTCCACAATCATCCATATGGCATCATACCCTTTCGGAGTACGCGGCAACTTTGTAATAAAATCCATGGTGATGTGCTCCCACTTCCATTCTGGTATATCCAAAGGTTGGATCTTTCCATACGGCTTTTGATTCTCGGCCTTCATTTGTAGACAAGTAAGGCACTTACTCACATACTCCAATACGTCACACTTCATACCCGGCCACCAATAATCCTTTTTCATGTCTTGATACATCTTTGTGGCACCTGGATGAATGGAGTATCGAGTCTTGTGAGCCTCATCCAAAATCTTCATCCATAAATCCCCAAAACGAAGAATCCACACTCGTCCAAATCGGGTTTTAACACCAAGTGTGTTTTCACCTAATTCCCCAACCAAACCTCTCATCCTTTCCGAGTTAAGATGATCATCCTTAATGCCTCATCTTGAAACTCTTTAACTTGCTTCATCACTTCAGAGGTCATGATTAGTTGATAGGCTTTCACCCGAATTGGCTCGGACCTCTCCTTTCGGCTATGGGCATTAGCCACCACGTTGGCTTTGCCTGGATGGTAATAGATCTCACAATCATAGTCCTTTATAAGCTCCAACCATCGTCTCTGTCTCATGTTCAGAGCTTTCTACACAAAGAAGTACTTCAAGCTCTTGTGGTTAGTGAAAATGGTGCACTTCGTCCCGTAAAGATAGTGCCTCCAAATCTTTAGTGCAAAGACCACGACTGCTAGCTCCAAGTCATGAGTAGGATAATTGACCTCATGAACTTTGAACTGTCGGGATGCATAGGGTATAACCTTCCCTCTTTGCATTAACACGCACCCCAACCCCGAGTAGGAAGCATCAGAATAAACCACTAGATCTTCACTTCCATTAGGTAATGACAGAACAGGAGCTTGAGTCAATCTCGTCTTCAATTCTTCAAATGCCTTCTCTTGAGTTTGACCCCATTCAAACTTCATATCTTTCCGGGTCAACTCGGTTAGTGGAGAGGCGATCTTAGAGAAGTCTTGGATGAATCTTCTGTAGTAGCCCGCCAAACCCAAGAAGCTATGAATCTCGCATGGCGTTTTAGGAGACTTCCATTGCATCACCGCCTCCATCTTTGCCAGGTCCACCATAATCCCATCAGGATTTACCACATGACTCAAGAATTGAACTTCGCGCAACCAGAACGCGCACTTGGAGAATTTAGCATACTTCTCCCTCCTCAACATCTCCAACACCTCCCGAATATGACCGGCATGTTCATTCTCGCTCTTCGAATAAATCAGGATATCATCAATAAACACAATCACCGATTTATCCAACATAGGCCGACATAAACGGTTCATCAGATCCATAAAAGCAGCTGGCGCATTGGTCAAACCAAAAGACATGAAAAGAAACTCGTAGTGACCATAACGCGTGCGAAAAGTTGTTTTAGGAACATCCTGCTCTTTCACCTTCAGCTGATGGTAGCCAGATCGAAGGTCAATCCTTGAAAACTAACTGGCAACCTAAAGCTAATTGAACAAATCATCGATTCTCGGTTAGGGGTATCGGTTCTTCACTTTCAACTTATTCAGCTCGCGGTAGTCAATACACATCCTCATACTCCCGTCTTTCTTCTTCTCGAACAGGACCGGAGCACCCCAAGGAGAGATACTTGGTCTAATGAACCCCTTATCAAGCAGATTTTGCAACAGCTCCATCAACTCTTTCATCTCCGTCGGAGCCAATTGATACAGTGCCTTGGCAACAGGTTGGGGACCCGATATCAGATCAATATGCAACTCGATCTCTCGGTCAGGTGGCACTCCTGGTAAGTCTTCTGGGAACACGTCTGGAAAGTCACACACAACTGAAACTTCGGTTAGTTGTGGGGTTGGCGTATCCACATCCTTTACATAAGCCAAGTAGGCACTACATCCACGCCTCATACACTTTCCCGCCACCGCCATTGAGATCACTTTCAGGATCGTCGTGACCCGATCCCCAAAAATAGTTACCAAAATCCCGTTAGGTGTGGTCAAACGAATCATCTTCTTGCGACACACAATGTTCGCCTCGAAGTCTGCCAACCAATCCATCCCAAGAACCAAATCGAAACCACCTAAGGTCATCACAAACGGTCTAACAGGAAACTTATGACCTTCTAGCTCCACATCGTATTTCTCTATCATCTCAGAAATCCTGGTAGACTTACCTATGCCCTCGGTCCTTCACTCCCCATCTTCTTCGCCCCGGAACCCTTAGCCCTTGGCTTCTTGCAATCCCTACTCATGTGACCCTCTTCACCACAGTTAAAGCACCACACCGTACGACAGTCCTTAGCTATATGTCCGGCCTTACAACATTTGAAGCACCCGTTAAATCCCAACCTACATTCTCCCGCATGCTCCCTTCCACACTTGCCACACCTTTCTGACCCCGCACTCGATGTGGTGACACGGCAGTCATCCATCCGTGCCTTCTTGTTAACCGTCGAGACATTACCCTGACCAAACCTCTTCCCCTACTAATTCCGATCACCACCACTCTTCTTGCCACCTTCAGCCACCACCACCACAGCCCTCTAACCATATAATCTTCCTGCCAAGTCCACCACCGACCTAAGCGTGCTCGGTCGGGCGACAATCATGTGCCTGTGAATATCCGCTGGGAAACCCTGAATATGCCTCATGATTTTTCGAGACAGAGGTGTCACCTGATCAGGCACCAGACATGCCATCTCGTTGAATTTGGTGGTGTACTATTGGTGCGTCATCGTTCCCGCCTCCAGTTGCAAGAACTCCCTTTCGACCTTGCCCATTTCCCAACGAGGACAAAACTCCTCAATCACTTAATTTTTCAGTTCAAACCATCTTATTCTCCCAATGGCCCTGCTACCCTCGGCTTGGACTATATTGTCCCACCAGCATAGAGCCGAGGTCACAAAAGAGTGGGTAGCAAACTTCACTTTCTGGTCCTCCCGGCACTCGCTGATATCAAGTACAGCCTCTATTTCCCTAACCCACCGTTGAGCAGCAGCAATAGTGCCATTACCATCAAAAGTAGGGGGCTTGCATCTCATAAATACCGCGTACTTACAACCTCATGCCGCCCTCGGCGTAGGCTCTTCTTCCTTCTCTTCGTCTTCATCGTCAGACAAAACCGTCTCAGTCTCGGGCGGTCTCCTTTCGCCCATAGGTTTACTTTTTTCCTTCCTCTCCCCTTCCCATACCGCCTTGATAACTTCGGTCACTACAGACGGTAAGACCGTCTGCATGACATGATGGACTTCCTCAACCACTTCCTCTTTCACCGAGGCCCTTAGGTTTGCACTCTCATCACCACCCTCCGGATAAGGGGTCTCAGGTTCTTCAGGAACCACCTTCTCAACTCTAGGTCTCCCTCTTTTGGGTCGCGTTCAGCACCGTGACCTCCACCACGTGAATCTTTCAAGATCTACCGCTGGCCATTCACACGCACACTAAAAGATTCAAACACCAACACAGTCATTCAAGGGGACAACTCAGTTTATGTCAAGTATAGTATGTCCGTAATTACAGTGGCCAGTTATGATAGCCGCTGAGCATTACCTATCCTGACTAAATCAGTATTTAAATCTACAAACAACACATAACACATAACATGCGTACCTAAAACCGGTTTACATTACGAAAATACCTGATGGCACGCAGCTACTCAGATTGGCATCCCATCCCCTTACCGTCCTACTCTCAGTTTAAGTTAAGGTTTATTTTGAAAATTTACCCATTTCACTTAAACTTTGGCTTTGACCCCAACTTGTAAGGCCCCGTTCCCGGGACGCTTACAGTTGGATCCTTATCGCACATAAAACATATAATTACATTTATTTTTCATAAAGCATCGCAACGGAAATATTTAAAAATGACATTTCATTTCAATATAGTGGCTTTTTCAAAATAATACATCGTTAATCAGTTACAAAATACATTGTTGCATTACATCAGAAAAGCGTTATATAAATGGATGCCATCCCAAAAGAGCTGAGTAGCCACCTCGTGCTATCCTCAGCAATCATTATCTGCCAACTGGAAACACATCAAAGTCAGCGTTGCTGAGTGAGTTCTAGTTTAATAAAATAAAGCATACTTTTGTTTCGTTAAAACCGTTCTTTACTTTCTTGCGATCATACATCATACGTACATGTAGATAATATCATTATTATCTTCTTTAATATTTCATGCTTTCATTCTTTCATCATTACTTCTTTCTTTTCCTTCCACCATAAACTTTACCCAGCTATTTCCTCGTACTTGACCTAGGTCTATCATAGACCAGCTATAACGGTGTATCGCACCTCTGATTACAGTACCTAGGGTAGAGTTTAGGTGCACCACTGCAATATGCAATACCCAACTATTCCTGGTACTGGACCTAGGCCTATCATAGACCAGCTATAACGGTGCATTGCACCTCTGATCGTAGTACCTAGGGTATCCAACAATGGGGCTATACAAATGGTCAATCACAAAGAAAGACCCCGATGTACATACTCCCGGGGTAGCTAACCCGCACACCTTTGGGCTAACACCTTTTAATGGCGTGTCCCAACATACAATGCTTGCAAGAATTTCTTTACTTTCCTCATTCGTTAATGCATGCATTCTTACTTCATGTTTCTCTTTTCTTTATCTTTCACTTTACGTTAGATAATACTTTCACTTCATTCATTAACATAACACGTAAAGCTACAGGAAAACTAAACATACATTATAATAAGGAACATATCATACACAGTCATCAGCACCACACACGGCAACATCATACATACATACATAACATGCATCATGCAACATCATCATCATGCCCAACATGCTCTCTACGGCCTCAACAGTCACCTTACATGAACTTACGGGAACCTATACGTCAAAACTTACATATGCACTTTCTCCCGAAAGTCAGAAGTTAAACTACACTTTTTCTCGGGTGCAACAGCCCTATTCGGGCATATGGACACCCTTTAGTCGCATGGCCTCCATGTGACTGAACATCGTGCGATTGGACCAACGCGGATGAACACCTATGCGAATGAACACCCAATCATGCGAATGGACCTAATGCGGATGGACTCCATGCAGATGAGTCCCATACGAATGGACCTAATGCGGATAGAACTAATGCGGATGAGCATTTATGCGACTGGGCTCCCAATCGTGCGAATGAACTCTTAGTCGTGCGAATGAACCCCAATCGTGCGAATGAACCCCAATCATGCGAATGAACCCTCAATCGCACCTCAATCAGCTGTATGGCCTCCATTCGGTCGCCTATCCCTAGCTGGTGCGTAATGCAGTTCATCCCGAACCTAATCTGCCATTTCGACCTCTAAGCTCATCTAAACCCATTCTAAGCCCAAATCAACCATCCTAAACCTTAGGAATGCATACCACAACACCATTCAAGCACACACAAGCCTATAAGCAAGACTCAAACGAATCATACACATACCTACACATGCGCAACCGGGTCAAACGCACACATACATAAAAACCCGATTTTCAGATGTGTTCCAGCCCTAAATCATTCAAAAAAATTTAAAGGAAGGGTCCTAGAACTCACAGAAATGACCATAAGGAGAAGGGCATCGATTTGACTCGCTTCTCAACGATTTTGCTCACTCGAATCAACCCGAACCGACTTTTCTTCCTTTTACTCTTCTTTCTCTCTTCTCCTCTTTATTTTTTTTGGCTGAAAATGTGAGTGTGGGGAGTGGGTAATGGCTGCCCTCTCCCTACAAATATCACCACATACCCAAATTTTCTCTCGTTGGCGAGTATGGTCCCTCAACTTTGGACGTTATTTATTTTTCTTCATTCGTCGGCTTCAAAATAAATAACCAAGTAGTGCTTAAATCCAGACGAGTTTCTAAGCCTGCCGGAGTGATTTACAGAAACGAGAAGTGAAGCGGCTATCACGGTCAGAGATGATTGACAGAGGCACAACATGCCCGGTCACTGTTTCAACGATGTACAGTTGAGCTAGCTTCGTCAAGTCATAGTCTTGTCGAATTGGCAAGAAGTGATCTGATTTAGTTAGCCTATCCACTATTACCCAGATAGCATCATGACCTCTAAAAGTGTTGGGTAGTTTTATGATGAAATCCATTGTGTCATTATCCCACTTCCACTCTGGAATTTCGGGCTTTTGCTAAGTCCCTGATGGTTTCTGGTTTTCAACGTTCACCATGGCAGACGTCAAACACTTGCTCACATAAATGGCAATGAATTTCTTGATCTCAGGCCACCAGAAAAGGGCCTTTAGATCATGGTACATCTTGTCACTTCCGGGGTGAACCGAGTACCTAGACTTGTGGGTTTCGTCGAGGATTGCCTCTCTAAGACCGGTGTACCCCATGGAGAAACACTCGGTTTAATAAATCCCTTGTCGAGTAATTCTTGGATTTGTAGCATTAGTTCTTTCATCTCGGGAGGGGCAAGTCGATATGTTGCCTTGGTTACTAGTGCAGCACCAGGCAGTAGGTCTATGTGAAACTCGACTTGTCCGTTCGGAGGGATTCCTGGTAGATCTTCGGGAAACACTTCTGGGTATTCAGAAACCACCGGATTACCCTTAATCTTCTTCTCCTCCTTAGCTTTTATTACGTAGACCATGAAAGCTGGACATCCTTTCTCAATGCTCTTGGTAGCTTTCACATGGGATATCATAGGGCATAGCATGTTACTTCCTTTGCCATGAATCACTAGCACTTTCATGTCGGCCAATAGTATTCTAAGCAGGCATTCCTCACACGCGATTTCGACTCTATGCCTAGCCAGCCAATCCATATCAACAACCACATCGAATCCTCTTAGCTTAATAGGCATCAGGTTTATCTTAAATGTGCTACCTTTTAGATTCATTGTACAGTCCTTGATGACTTCATTAGTTTTTATAATGTTATCGTCAGCTAATTCTACAGTAAATTGATCGGTCAGGGTACATGCCCTCAAGTCAATCAAAGGCCTAAAAGTGATAGAGACAAAACTAGCAGTTGCTCTATTATCAAATAGAATGATTGCATGATGGTTGTATATAAGGAACGTACCATTGACCACAACAGGCTCCTTGCGAGCATTGGATGGCTTCAGTAGGAATGCTTGTCCCTTAGGCTTGTTGGGTTTGGTCTCCTAATCTCTTCCCAGTTTAGGACACTTGTTACTTATGTGCCCTGGATCTCCATATTCATAGCATTGTTTACCCGACGCATACATACGATCCTTGATTAAATGACATGGTCGTTTGCATCGAAAGCAAGGCATCGGGTTGCAATCCCCTTGATGATGTAGTTTGCACTTGCTGTAGAACAGGCTCATACCCGAGTATACATTCCTTGTCCTCCCACCTTCAAAGTTCTTCTTGCCTGACCCACTACTACTTCCAATTGCTCTATTCTCATCAAACCACTTCCTTTTCTCACCTATAGACTTCCTTTTCTCTTCAGTCCTGGTTTGCTAAGTCCATCAAGCCCTAACCAAATCACAAATCAAACTTCTAGTGAAGTCAACCGAAGCTTGTAAGGTTAAAGGCCTTAAAGATGGAACCATTCCCCTCACTCTTGGATGTAGCCCCCAAATGAGAGGCGCTACACCCTTAGATTCCAGTGTCACCAGGTGTGGAACCAATCAAGACAAGGATAAGAAGCGGTTGATGACTCCGTGTAATTAGGACCCTTCATCTCCAGGCTCAGGAATTCAGACTCCAGCTTATCAAGCTGGTTGATGGGGTAGTATTTACTAGTTAGGAATTCAGACCCTTCATCTGCGTTGAATTCAGACCCTTCTTCTTATCGAGGCTTACCAGGCTCAGGAATTCTTCTTGCCAGACTCCAGCTTATCCAGGCTCAGGAATTCAGACCCTTCATCTGCGTTGATCTGGGCTATGATAGTAGGAATAGCATTTGCAATCTGTTGTGCGACAAGGTTGGCGATCCCTTCATCATTCCCCTGGTTTCCATCTCCTTGATGAGGGGTTCCCGGTGGAGTAGGGTTTTGGTTTCCGGTTCGTCTAGCCCCTTCCTGGCGGCCTCTAGTAGCTTCTTGTCTTCCAAAGCGTGTGCCTCTCCTAGTTGGCATTCTGATAGCATCACGTATAATTTTTTGTTTAGCATCTCTTAAATGGTTTCAAGTAGACCATGTATCACTTACCCTAGGCTATCGCGTCCTAGAAAGAGGGAGTGTATCATACACACCACTAAATATGTCTAATCAAGAAAATGTTTCATTAAATTAGCCCAATACAATTCATCCATGACAGACACGGCTCAATAAGTCCAACACCTATAATGGCACGTTGCAATTAATTATAAATAGCTCAGTAAGACTTTAGCATAAATTCAAATAGTTCACTGAGAGATAGATTTAATAGTATCAGCAAACAAAATTTGTCTCAAAGTTACACTCTTATAAATTGGAAGGTACCATCACCCTCATCATAATAATAATATGAGATAATAATAGAAATAGTTTCCTTCAGTTGTCTGTAAGACAAGTAATCCCACATCCTTTCCACGCTCTCACATCCACTTCTTCTTCAACCACCCTAGCCATCCTGAGTTCTTCTTCCTTTGTTCTTCCTCCAACCGCTAGACCCCGTGCAAAGTCATCATGTACTTGAACTGGATAGATTGAGAGGTCCGGGTGGCGTGTTGGAGGGTCATCTCGTGACGACGAACGGTCTTCAGAATGTCGTCCAGAGCAGCATCGGGGGGACCTACGTCGCTTGCCCGACGGCTAGATTGGGATTACCTTTCACCAGCTAGAACACTAGGGCCATCATACATGTTGCGCCTCGGTGGCATCCAGTGATCATCATATGGGTGGTAGTGGAGTGGGTCAAATGGTGGAGGTGCAGGTGTCAAAATCTTAGTAGGTGGTGTAGGAGGAGGTGGTATCCTAAAGGAGACTAAGGGACATAGCCTCTCACTCTTGCGTTGGTGGGTGATCACACGTGCACCCTTATCCCCGATAGGTGGAATAGATTAGCGGGTAGGAGTTGCGATATGAGGTGAGTGGGAGAGAGTTTGGCTCCTGGATAGGGATGTCGAGGAAGAGTCTTTTGACGACTCGGTGTCGTCAGGCGTGACGGATATCCATCCCGGATGTCCGCATCACCTCATATACTCCGCGTACTCCGCTTGCGGTGTCACCTTCCTCAGGCTCCCAGATGGTGTAGTCTCATCAGTGGGGTATGCCGGTGCCTTACCTTTGTCAGCCACAGTCCTAAATATCCTGCAAGGAATATCATGAGTAATTTGGTTTCTCATAGCTAATGATTGTAATAATAATACTACTTATGGTAGTGATGGCAATAGTATCAGATATTCTAGTAGTATCAATAACCAGAGGTATGAGTAAGTAGTAGTATCAGTTATTATTAGCTTCTTCAAATAGAAACAGGTAGAGTAATTTATATTTAAGAAAAACCTTTAGACCACATCAAAAGAAATTTCAGAATTCATATGATTTAAACAGAAAGAGTCCACTTATTACCTAAAGGTCCACGATGGAACTTACGCGTTCGGTTATTCATAATTACGTTGATCAAGTGTAATCATCAATTTACCCAACCCGATCATCCTAATACTTTCGCACAAGGATGGTCCTAAGTTATCAGGGTCGTAGCCTAGGGTCTACTATCCTATTCCCGACTTCTCTACAACCTTTGGGTCTGATACCAATCTGTCATGCCCGGGCCCCAGGTAGGGTGGGACGTCACAGACTAGCTACACATATGGCAGTGGAAACAAACCATCACAAGAGCACAAAAGGAGAGAACATCACATGGCATTTAATATTTAAAGGAAGTCAGGGCTAGAAACAAATCTAGCCCCTAAATAATTTGTACATACAACATAAGGGCAAAGTGTAAAAATTAACAATTATTATAAATTATTCAAATTGATTTTTAAAAATTAGATGAGCCAATGCCCTGGTCATGGTGCTAGGTCAAGGTCTTCAACAATAGCAAGAGTCCCTTCATGGATTACCTGAAACATGCTCAAAAAGAAATTGTGTCAACTAAAAATTTGGGGAATTCAAGTGCTTAACTTTTAAAAACAAAAGGATTCATTAGAATCCACATCTGATTTAAAAGAATCAAAGATTCACTGTTGTGGGGGATCACAATCAACCATACACTCAGTCCCGGCTAGCCTCTTCAAAAGTAATATTATACCGGTTAATCTCAAAGGAAGAACTGAGCCTCAAAACAGTGTACCTTACATGCCGGATGGTTCACCATAGTATCTTATATAAACTTGTCACATGCCACAAATGACCCCACAGGATTTCAGTGTGGTACCCTTCCCATTCATCATGAAAGACACTATGTGGGGGATTCCGCAAGTAGATCTACCTATATAAAACAAGCGGTCATACAAGAATTAATGATCGTGATACGAATAAAAGCATGTTCTGACATTAACCCCAACATTCAAGTATCATACAACAGCTCATAAATGATTTTAGTTTAAGCATAGCATGTTTCATCCCAAAAACAATAGTAAAAAGGGAACACTAGAACTCACCTTAAAATTGAAGCAAAGGATCCTTCGTGTACTGGGGAAAAAGTCTCAAGTCTAGCACCCTACCATCAAGATTTAAGTGTTAATCCACTAATTCTAGGGTTATGGAGATGCTCTAGGTATGTCATGAGATTAATGTCTTACTAGCTTTTGGCTTGCTAAGTCTTTATGTAAAAAGTTTCCTTTTATAGAAAGATAGGTTCTTAGGAAAAAATACATGATTTTACCATATTAGATCATCAATACAAGTTAGTTTGTGTCTTCTAAATGATTATTAGTCCAAGGTGTTGGTTTATAAATGTTTAGCAAAATTTACAGTTTAGTCCTCTAAGTTACCAAAATTTACAATTTCTACCCTAAAGTTTGATTTCTTGCATTTAATGACTTTTATGGCCAAATATTAGGTTCTTGAAGTTAAGTGACTTATTTTAACGTTTAAGAGTTCATTTCCATATCTTTAGGCTTAGATCCATATTATTTTATTAAAAGGACTTTATATATAAGTTTTTAATCCTGTTAAAAGTGTATTTCAAGCTTCTTTTCGGTGAAAGTCTAGGTTTTTAAGTTTCACCCGTTAAAATGCGTTTTTACCCGAAATTGACAGTTTAAAAGCGTGTTTGACAAATTTTTCAACACCTTTAGATATTATGGCACTTAAATTACTGAAATAACATGATTTCAATGGAATTTGGTTTTATACCATTATTTCTTGGATTTTCCCCCAAAACGTCACCCGGTTAATACCCATTTTTAGTTAAAAATACCTTTTAACTTATTTTTTGACCACTTAATTAACAAATCTAGTCTAGAAGACTTTTTTAACCCTTTTGAGCTTGGGATACTATTTAATATGGTTTAAGTCCATGTTTTCTTAATTTTAAGTCGGTTTTACCACTTTTCGGGTCCCCGAATAAGACCAAATTGCTTACAAGTCTAAGACTTTATTATCTTCAACCATTAACATCTCATTATATAACCAAAATAATCCAAACCTACTGAAATATCATGTTTAATTCACGGGTTCAACATGCAATGTAAGAACAAGATGGAAACATGGTGATTACACCATTTCCCCCATTACACATGTGTTAAACAATATAACCTGTGATTATATTTTACCCAAAACTTTTGTAACTTTAAAAACAGGTTATTAGAAGGTTAGAATGTGTTAAACAATATAACATGCTTAGTTTTGGAAGATTACAAGTTGTGCAAGTTGGATGGTGTAAATACACCCAAAAAGAGGGTTTTCTAGGTGTAAATCGGGTTACACCTATAGAATGTCTTATATAACAAGTGTGATACCTTCAAGAACGTGAAAAGAATTTCAATAACAAGGTGGTAGCATCATGTTTCTATTAGATACATGAATGGTTAGATCTTTGATTGAAAAATGATGAAAACAGAAGAAATGACCAAATCGGGTGACATGAAGCTTACACTTGGTGTAGTTCATGGTTTGGAGAGTGTAGATGGAAAAGAATGGCCTGGAAATTCTCAAACAATTTCTGGAAAACCACGAAATTGTAAGATCCGAGCACCAAAAGCTCACAAACCTTCACTTCCTTGCGGTTTTGATGCTTGGCCGATTGTGTGTTGATGTGTTTCTTCGAAAACAAGCTGGAAATGGAGAGGGAATCCAAGAGAGTGTGTGTGTTTTCTTGTAGATAATCCAAAAGTTAGAGAGGAGAGTGAGTGAAATAAGGGTGTGGGTGGTGTTGCATGTATATGGAGTGGGTGTGAGGGGTGGTGGTGTAGAAGGGAGGAGAGTGGTGGAGAGAGGGGCGGCCAAAATTGGATTCTAGTGGGGATTTAATATTTAATTTTTGTGGTAATAATATTTTGTTGTGTAGTAATATTTGTAGTATAGTGTAGTGTTTTAGATGGTATAATTTAGTTAGTTGAGGTGTATTGTGGATGATCATGCATGTATTATCCGAATATTAAGTGTGTAAACACACAATTTAATTGTTTCAACCATGATTAAATTTTTGCAAGGGTGACTAATTAACTTTTCCGGAACACTAAGTTTCCCTATGGTAAAGCTTAAACTAGCTAACATTCACAAATATGCACAAGAAATAATAAAAAAATAGCAATAACAACAACAATAATAATAATGCTAATAATAATATGATAATGATATTAACATTAATACTAATAGAATGGGTAATGATGCAAGTTGGTAAGGTTAGAATTATGACCTAGAGGTCAGTTGTTACACCTAAAGTCTAGCACTTCCGAATATGTCAAAGGAAAGAGGAAGATGACTTTGGGAGAGATTCAGGAAGAAGAAAGTTAGAGAAGATTAAGAGGAAAGTAGACTCCCCATTGGGAAGCTGTTAGCTGCAAGTAGCAAAGCAGCCGCAGCCAACCAAGAGGCTATCAACAACCATAGAAGGGTTGAAATCATTGACAGGCTTGTCAAGCTTAGAGTTGTCTATGAAGAAGTGCTCCAACTACCACTAGAGGACTTGATTAAGTTTGAGTAGGCAACCTTGCTGCAAATTGAACAAAGAGAAGAGCCAGCAAGGTTGGCCTTAGAGGAAGGGAGGGAAAAGAAGGAAAGAGAGGCTGACTTATAGCTAAGTAGGGACAAGATAACTTTCTTGACCTTCGGGGTTTCTCTCAAGAAGATTTATCTCCACATGAAAGTGATACGATATTATGGATCTTTAAAAAAGAGCAAGATCAAATGAAGAAGGAGAGAAAGAAAGTTGCAAAGGAGAAAATGAGGATGAAGAAGAAAGAAAAAGAAGAAGAAGGACTCGTTGCTATAAGGAAGATAGGTGATAAAGCATGGATGAAGGACTATCTCCAAGCTCATGGCTTCCCTGGTAGACAGGTGGGTACCATGTCTAAAAAGACCTTATAGAGACATGTCTGTGACATCAAGGCTAACATTCGCTCAGGGAAAGAGAAGGAGATGTATCGAAAGGGACATGGGATGACCTTCAAACCAACACCTCAACCCTAACCATAACCTGAACCAACCCTTTTCCCATTTCCCATTAAAACTATACTTATCTCTAAACCATACACCCCTAAACCAACACCATCGTCCATACCTAGACCATCACCACAACCACATCAACTACCCATCCTAAAACCTAAAACACTTCTCAGAATCCAAACACCACTACCTACCTAACAACCACTCAAACCATCCCCTCAGCCTTCCAAACATCTCTCCTTAGAGGTGTTTAAGGAGATAAAGACAAAGCTCATCAACTTTACCACTTTGAGTGACATCTCTTATGAGGAGGAATCCGTCAAATTGACTTATGTTGATGGCTCCTCATCTTTCATCATAAGAGATTAATTCCTTGAACTGCCTAGAGGAACACTGGACCAAGCTGCTAAACTCCTTGGCCTTAACTCTGATTCCCTAAATGATGAAGAGAATAAGCTAAGAAGAAGGCTGGTGACCCTACTGGATTCCAATAAAGGGGAAAGAGTGCCAAGTAATCCTCTTGTGCTAAGAAAGAAGATCATCCAGTGGAGGTTCAAAGACTCTTCTCACAACTATGTTGTTGAGAGAGAGAATGGAGAGATAAACATGCTCAATGCCTCATCTCTGCTACACTTAAGCAAATTTGATATTGCTGAGTTAGTAGAGAAGCCATTCTCCAACCCCATCAACTCCTAGATAGCTAATCACATCAAGAATCAACTGAGTAGCCTTCATCTAGCCGAGCTGACTGCAATGACCAATATTATAGAGGAGCTAAAATTGAGAGAGGAAGAGGAAAGGAAAGGATCAACAACCAAAGGCAAAGCCTTTCTTCAAATGGTTGAAGGTCCTAACCTTCAACCCATAGTTAGATGGGAGTAAGACTATAACTCCCATAAACTAACTCTCTTCAGGGGGCGCAACAAAGGTGCATGTCATTCAAAATGACAGACTGGATATACTGTCCACTAATGACTTGTACAAACTTCGCAGCACAACTTTAGGTAAGAACAAAGAAACAGATAAACATCTTCCATCCCTGGTGCTAAAGGTCTTGAGAAGCAGGAATAAGTGAGGTTTTGGTAGCATCATCCTTGAGTGATTTATTGGATTTAGAAAGGCTGGTGCAACCAAAACCAAATACTTCGACAATTTTGTTGTAACTAGTAAAGGACTTCCGAAGCTATGTGTGGAACTTCTAAAGGCAAACGGAGTTCTTCCGAAGACAAGTACAAGATCAACTTTTGAAGGAAAACTCAAACTTCCGAAGAAAAAGTCTTCTCTTCCAAAGTTCAAGACTTAGAAGAATTTAAGACAATGACTTCCGAAGAATTTTAATATGAAGAAGTCCCCAAGCCTCAAAAGAACTAGCCTCTTCCAAAGTATAATTGGCCTCGGAAGAACTTGCTCTTTCGAAGCCAATTAACCTTCGGAAGTGTAACACCCAGATATTTTATAGACAAGAAAGAAGTAATAAAAGCAAAGAAAAAGAAAGAAACAAAATTTAACCCAAGTTGAGGAGTTAAATGTGTTAAAAGGACAAAAAAGTTTCAAAAGTTGATGTAAAAGGTGGTATGGCCGCCCATGTCGGCTGCACATCCACTTTCAACCGGATTTAGAGAGAGAAAGTGAAGAAGCTTTGGTTTTAGAGAGAATGAGAAAAAGAAGACTGAATTCAAGGTAAGAATTTTTCGTTTTAGGTTGTTCTTGGCTGGCCTATGCCTTAGTGACATGCTTATGTGTGTTCGGGTTTGTGTTTTGGTGGGTATTAAGTGTTTGAACACAATTGAAAATGGGTTTGAAGGAAGTCATACCCAAAGGGTGCTATGGTGAATTCTAGAACCCCCTTTTTACATGTTTTAACTGATTTTGGGGCTGGAAATGTAAATATAGTTGTTTTTGTGTACATGGGTATTATACCCGTATGTTTATGTGTGTATGAATGCGGGTGGGATATGATTTTGGATGTTTTGGATGTTATGATGATGTTTTGTTCTTGTTATGATGCTTAGAATGTTAGAACTAAGCTTGGATTGTGTTGGAATTGAAGTCGGGTGTGAATTCTGATGAATTTTGACAAGTTAGTTAGCCATGCACCTGAAAAGTGGCCTATGCGCCCAAATGTCCAGACGCCTAAGTGTTTTTCCCCATACGCCCAAAATCCATGCGCCTCAATAGTGACGATGCGCCTAAGATAGGCTGAATTTGGTTAAGTGTCCCCAAACGCCTAGATTGCACATGCGCCCAAGCACGCATGCGCCTACATAGTTCCCATGCGCCTAGAACCTTGCCTAAATGATTATGTTGGGTCATTCGACCAGAATCTTCTCATGCGCCTAAGTGTTCTCCATGCACCCAGAAGGCATGCACTTGCCTAGTCCCCATGCGCCTAAGACTTAAAATTATTTTCTGAATTTTGGGGAAAATGTAAAGTGTAGTCTTTGACTTGGGATTTTCTCCGGGGTGATGTAAGATGTATTCATGATGATGGGTGATGCATTTCATGTCATGTATGTTGTTGTACGTGATGTGTATGGTGATGCTATGTATGGTATGGTTATGATTATGTTATGTTCTTTGCTATGTATGATTATTTTCCATGGCTTTATGTGGTATGATTATGAAAGTAAAAGGAAAGTATTATGTAACGTAAAGTGAAAGATAACGAAAGAGGAATGTAATGAATTAAAAAACGCATGCATTAATGAAAGGAAAGTAAAAAAAAAGTCTTGCAAGCCTTATATGGAGGTTAACACCCAATAAAGGGTGTTAGCAAAACGATGTGTGGGTTAGCTACCATAGAAGGACGCATACTAGGGTCTAATCATTGTGATTGGCCATATGTCTGGGACCCTTGTTGCTTACCCCGGTACTATGGTCAAGCCATCAGGCATAATGTACGGGCGTCTATTTATAGACCTTGGCCCAGTACCTGCTTTATGTATGACGGTAGGGCATAGCACATGGCATTAGTCCGGAATGTAAACAAATTAATGTTAAATGTATGTAAGGTACGAAAAGGAAGATAACAAATGATGATGAAAGATAATAATGCTATTACTATGTGTACGTATGATGCATTGCATGATGTTTTGAGGGGGTTTGGTCACTTACATCACAACACATAATAAGGAGAGATTTATTTAGAACACTTAACAAATCAAATAGGGAACTAGAAACCAGTTACAATGATACTAAGAAACACAAGTAAATGAGAGACGGAACAAGAACAAAATACACAAGTTTTTGGTTATCAAGTATGTTGTATATTGCTCTCTAGTTCCTTACAAGTGTTACAAAGTATACATTAATATACAAAGGACCAGAGATAATTTATACTACATCCTACAGCCAACTATACTTTGAAGGTCAGAAGGATACATGATCTAGACAACAACAAAATTAATGTAGAGTCAAAAGGCAGATTGCCTTTTGACTAGTGACTATGACATGTCATAGCTCACATCCTAATATATTAAAAAAAGGATAAAAGAACATAAAGTAGAAAGAAACAGACTCATGACCTCAATGTATAGTTTACCAAAAGCATGGACGTTTTCACCAACGTGTGAAAGTTGTTGAGTCAAACAAAGTTGCAGTTGAAAGGTGGTCCAGCTTTATGGTATAAGGTACATCAGATGAAGCATGTACTCAAAAGTCTTCTGAAGAAATTTGTCATCATAAACAGGCTTTGGAAGACTTTATATTTGAAGCTTCGGAAGACTTCATATTTGGCTTTGGAAGATATTGGTCTTGGCTTCAAAAGATTTCACACTTAGAATATTTTCTAATGTAGAATGTGAAACTTACAAAGCATTCTACTTCTGCACTTTGTGCATGCATGCAGGACAGACTATTTAGATGCAGGACATACTATTTGGATGTTTTGGATTGCATCAGCCTTATATAAAACCTTACAAACTCCCCCTAGGATGATGCTACCAAAACACTTGAAGACTTTAGATATTAACAATCCTCATTACGATGATGACTATGCCTTTCTTCATAAGATGGTCAGGATCATTCAGACTCTCAAAATTTCTTTTCATCTCAAAGAGATCATGCAAAGGTATGTTGAACATGTCTTTCCATGTGTAAACATCTTTAATACCTTCATCTCTGATGACATGCCATTTTTTGGATTAGTAGAGTAAGTCCAGGACAAGATGGGTCTTCCTGATGCCAGAGAAGCTACTTGGATTAGAGTTGGTTGAGCTACATCTTGTTGCACATCCTCAGGATGTTCTGACTCATCTTGAGGTTTGGAGATGGATACTTCTTTCTTCTTCTTCTTTGACTTTTGTTTAGAAGCCATCCTTTTTCTCCTTTTTGATTTTTTTAACTGAGAAGACTGGCATGTAACACCTTATTGATCATCTTTGTCTTTCTTAGTTGGGTTTTCCTCTCTCATAGGTTCATATTGAGAGGGGATAGAACCCTGCTGTGGATCAGAAGATGAAGCTTGCTAAGATCTAGTAGGAGGTCCAGGTTGTGTTGTCTCAAACAGTTCAACCTTAACTTCTACTTCTTGAGGGACCTGACTTGGTGGGGAGTGTATGTCAACAAATTCTCCTCTTTTGATCTTTTGCTTAATCACCCTAATGTGCTCATCCATGGTGGATAGAGACATAGGGCCAAGTCTCCTTTCAGAAATTCCATATAGTTTTAAGAAGCTCATCATCCTCGGCCTATCAGCAGACTTCTTCATGCTTTTTTGGATGATGGTTCTTTCCTTTGCAGCCTATTCTCTCATATTTCTCTATGTTTTCTTTCTCTCTTTAAGTACTTCAAGATCAAGCTATTTAAGATAATCAAACTCTATGTACTCAAAGGACAATGGAAGAAGTGCATGTGCCTGATATAGGCCTGTGGCACTCAGGTAGTTTATCATATTGATCGTATTAGTTTCATTGTCTACCTGAGGTTCTTGTGGAGCCATAGCCTCTAGTTCAAGACTTTCTTGAACTGGTGAAAGGGTAGGAACATGTTTGTAGAGCCTTTTCAGTCTCTTTTCTTCCTTAATATGAATAAGAAATCTTGCATCCTCTGCCTCCTTCCTTTCTCTTGACATTTCCATATTAGCCAGTTTGTTTAGCTCATCTCCTCTAAGGAGAGTAAGATGATATTATCAATATCATAGTTCTTGGTCTTTAAATAGGCAATCCTTATTGCCCTCAACTCATCATTCTAAGTGTTTGGTCTAGGAGCAGCCCTAATTGCAGCTTCCATGAAGCTAGCAGACCCAACAGAGGAACTTTCTCCCCTTATCTTCCTTTTCTTCTCTCTCCTCCTCCTCAATCTCCTCAGCAGACATTTTCCTTTTCCCTTTATCACTTACAGACCTTTGTGGCTCAGGATGGAGAGAGCTTTGGCCTTCATTGCTTTGTGTAGTTACCAAGCTCTGGCTAGAGAGAGGTTGAGATGCATCTTTAGCAGCAGGTATCTCATCAATGGAATGGACTTCTAAAGCAGTTGTAGGTGTGACAGGGCTCTAAGTTTTAATCATTGGGCCTTCAGTCAAGGTTTTCCCTTTAAAGCTAATCTCAGGGCCTGCCTTAACATCTAGTTGACCAATGACATTGCCTGATTGCCTCTATCTCCATCTAAGGTTGAACTTCTCAGTAATCCTATCTTGAATCCTTTGAGCTAACTTGTCAGCTTGTCTAGATTGGCTTGGATTGACAAGTGGCATGTTGACATGGTCAAGACCTTCATAGTAGTTCAAGGTCTGAAAATTAATTTCTTGTTGCCCTTTAACACTTTGAAGAATAAGGGCTCTTTTATTGGCATCATACATCCACCCTTATGATGTAATTGGAAGTTCCTTGAGGTGGAGATGACATAGCCCTTAGAGTGCTTTCCTTAAAAAGACTCTGAATGAAGGAGTGTATAGAGTCCACATCAATGTGAACTTGAGGAAGTTACTGAGTATGGACATTTATAAGTGAAGATGGTGAGTCTTCAAAGTCCATGCTATATGAAGAACTCCCAGGTTCTGTAATTGTAATGACTTTCTCCTCCTTTTTGGTAGCATCACCCTCTTGCATAGGTGAGCAAGGAGTTAGGTCAATCACATTCACAAGTTCTTGTGTTCCTTGTTGAGCTCTTATTGAAGGTCTCCCAGCTAGTTTGTCCTTGAGATAAGAAATCTCAAGTTGCTAATCATTGACCTTGTTATGTAAGGTAGTCACCTGAAATTCCAAGTGACTAACTTTGGAGACTAAATAGGTGCATGTTTTTGACAGTCTTTGCACCTTTAGTCTCAGATTCCTCTCTTCTTCATAAGAAGATTCATTGGGGGATGAGATAATTGGACCAAAGTCCTCAGTCTCACCACCAGCATAATGTTCTTGGCTACTAGTTTTCCTCTGATCACTTACTACTTTAGATGGAGTATTAATAGGTTGATTTGCCATGGTTGAGATCTTAAAGATGTTATCACTTGAAGAAGTGAGAGCCTTTTTGATATGGACTTCCTAAGTAGAGTCAGGGACATCCACCTCCATAGTGGGTAGATGATATGGGCTAGACAAGGGAGAAGGAGGAGCACTCATCTCTTTTTGAGTGGGGGAAGAGAAGAAAGACTCGTGATACTCACTGAATCCTAAGTCTTTATCATAATATAAATCAAGGCTAGGGATTGGTTGGTTAGGATCTAAAGGTTGGTGATGGTAACTTTCCTCTAAAGGTTGTTCACTAGAGTGTTGAGACTCAGAGTGAAGGCTTAAGATGTTGGGCTAATGAGATCATCAGTCTAAGCATGAGGAACCTCAAGACTGATAGTTAAAGTAATGGGAGTGGTTTTCTCCTTAGGAGAAGTAGGAGCTCCAGAGTCCACTTCCTTTTATTTGGGTAGTAGTATGGGGGCCTGCATAAATTGAGTAACTTATGTAGGGGTTCATTTGGATTTTATTTGATACTTGAGGGTGATTTGTGGCTGTTTTGGTGGTTGAGAGGTTGAAGGTGTGGGTTCAACACTAGCTTGTGTTGCTAGGTTGTCACCTTGAGCAATGAGCTCTAACATTTTGGGGACAAGGGTTGTTTCATCCCCAAAGAAGCCAACAGTTGGCTTCTTCAAAATTTTAAAGATGTCAGGCTTCATCTGATTCATTTTAAGAATATTATATGTTTCCCTCAATTATGAGCCCAGTTCATAGTTGAGAATATGTTGAACATATCCAGGACACATATAATACTCTAAGGAGTCCAAGTTAGCAAGGAAATTTGTATAAACAAACTGAGAGTACCTAAACTTGACCCCTTGAAACATTCCACGCACCATAAAGGAGAGATCTTCAGGAATCTGGTCCAAACCCTGTTGGACATGCTGTAGATGACCACATGTAGTAAGTACTTCCACTGGGATGAGACCTTCCCTTTTCTAAATGTTTTTTTAGAGAAATCCCCCTCATAGCCCATCTACTGAAAAGATTCGTTGATAGCTTCTTTGGGAAAAGACAATTCACCTACCTCATTATCCAGCTAAAGATGGGTCTTTATGATGGTTGGAGTGATGAAGATTGTCCTCCCCTGCACTGTGGCAGATTGTCCCTTCTCCCCATCTAGGATGACCTTTTGACAGGTCTTCCAGAAATCAAGCAAATGATCCTCATAAAGTACAAGATCAATGGTAAGGTAGGTGAAATAGTTTGATAGAGTCAAGAATTGAGAAACCTCTAAGAATTTGGATCTTTCACAGAGTTTAACAGAGCAATCTGTAGGACCAGTGAAGGGTGGTCACTTACAACACAACAACACAAAAAGGAGAGTAACTTAACTTAATAAAACAGTGAGACTGGATTAAGCACAAGAGATGATACAAAGAACACAAGTAAGAGATAGAACAAAAGAACAAGATACACAATGAGATGGTTTTCAAGATTGTAGTATATTTCTTTCTCAATTTCTATTATAAGTGTTACAAAGCATAAAGGAAAGTTACAAGTACTTGAGATACATATACTACATCTTACAGCCGGCCATACTTTGAAGGCACTTTGGATACAATTGACTAGACACAAAACAAAATCAATTGTCCGGTGTTTTCACTTGTGAGTATGACATGCCATAGCTCACATCCTAATATATTATAAAAAGGATAAAGTACATGAAGTAGAAAGTTACAGACTCAAGTCCTCAGTGTACAGTTACCAAAAGCATGGACCTTTTCACCAACTTGTGAAAGTTGGTGACTTTACAGAGTTGCAGCGGAAAGGGGTCCAACTTTATGGAAAAATACATCAGATAAAGCATGTGTGCTAAAAGTCTTCGGAAGAAATCTGTCTTCAAGTGTTGGCTTTAGAAGACTTTGTCTCTCATGCTTCGGAAGACTTCATCTTTGGCTTCGGAAGATATCGGTCTTGGCTTTGGAAGATTTCACACTTAGAATATTTTTGTTGCATGTGTGAAACTTCCAAAGCATTCTCCTTCAGTACTCGTGTGCATGCATGCAAGAGAGACTTTAGGTGTTTGGGTTGCATCAGCCTCTTCATATAATCTCTACAAACTCCCCCCAGGTTGATGCTACCAAAACACTTGAAGACTTTAGATATTGACAGTCCTTATTAGAATAATGACCATCCCTTTCTTCATGAGATGATTAGGATCCCTCAGACTGTCAAAGTGTCTCCTTATATCAAAGAGATCATGTAGAGGCAGATTGAATATGTCTTGCCAAGTGTAGATGTCTTCAATGCCTTGATATCTAATGACATGCCATCTTTCTGGATTTGTGGTGTATGTCCTGGACAAGATGGGTCTTACTGATGTTAGAGGAGCTGTTTAAATAGGAGTTGATGTAGCATCCTTTGGTTGCACATCCTCAGGATGTTCTGACTCATCCTAAGGTTCGGAAAAGGATGTAGCCTTAATCTTCTTTGGCTTTGGCTTTGAAGCCATCCTTTTCTTTCTTTTTGTTCCTTTTAACTGAGAAGACAAGTTTGCAACACCTAATTGATCTTCTTTGTCTTTATTAGTTGGGTCTTCCTCTCTCATAGGTTCAGAAGGAGAGGGAGTCTGACCCTGCTGTGGATCAGAAGATGAAGCTTGTTGAGATTCAGCAGGAGGTTCAGGTTGTGTTGTCTCAGGTTGTTCAACCTTCACCTCCAGTTCAGCTGGAGCTTGACTTGGAGGGGAGTGTAAATCAATCAGCTCTCCACTCTTTATCTTTTGCTTGATCACCCTGATATGCTCATCCATAGTGGATAGAGATATGGGGCCAACTCTCCTTCTGGAGAATCCATACAACTTCAAGAAGCTCATCATCCTCTGCCTGTCTGCAAACTTCTTCATGCTCTTTTGGATAATGGCTCTTGACTTAGCAGCTTCTTCCCTTAGTTTCTTTTTGGTTGTCTTTCTTTCCTTGACTATCTCCAGTTTAAGTTGTTTGAGATACTCAAACTCAACATAGTCATAGGATAAGGGAAGAAGTGCTTCCGTCTGATAGAGACCTGTGGCACTCAGGTAGTTGAATATCTTGATCATGTCTTCTTCTTTGTCTACTTGAGGTTCTTGTTGAACCACATCCTCATGTGTAGGACTTTCTTGAACTGGGAAGAAAGTAGCCATATGCTTATATAGTCTTTTCTTTCTTCTTTCTTCTTTCATTTGAACCAGTAGTTCAACATCTTCTGCCTCTTTCTTCACCTTTGACCTTTCCATGTCAACCAGTTCATTTAATTCCTCTAAGGAGAGAGAAATGACATTGTCAATGTTATAGTTCCTGGTCTGCAAGTAATTGATCTTGAATGCCCTCAACTCATCATCCTGAGTGTTTGGTGTTGGATCCTTTATGCCCAAGACACATAGAACATTGATGTGGTTAGTACGTTATGATCCAAGTTGGGTCATACCCAATAACAAGCTTAACAAACACCAATATATGTTTATTTGTTGATGAGATCATACAAATAAATATTAACACCGATTTAGAAAATTGGTTTTCTAAAACTTTGCTTTTGTAAAAGAACAAACTTATATGGATAATTTGTTCATGAGATGTTATTTGTTTGTTATTTAAAATTGGTTAAATAA
>BJCM01154763.1:0-11540 GCA_018326385.1 Flaveria bidentis | reverse complement strand
TGTACCTTTCAAACTTATGAATAATATATTTGGATTTAATAATAGCGTTATGTGGCTGTGAACGATCTTAACTATCACTCCTCGACGTTTCCACTGTCAAGGTTGGGGTGTGACAGATTGGTATGAGAGCCCATAACTATAGGGATTTTGATTATTAGAAATGGTGACCTAGACTATAGTATGCATGAACCTTATAGAATTATAATTCTATCTTGTAAATTATATATTTTGCATGCTACATAATGCTATGCCCTCTTATGTGCAATTTGATGTCTTAGCATAGGATTGCCTAAACATTGTTACTTTTCTCCCTAACCTTATCTTTGACTCTTTGTTCCTCCCCGAAAAATGTAGCTTTCTAAACTTATTCTCGACCACATGTGGAATCTACACTTATTATCGTGGGTTTAATTCCTTAGACTCCATGTCTAATCTATGAAAATCTCATCAAGGTTTTGATTTCATAAACCTAAGAAATTTGTGTGACACATAGACACCTGTATTCTGGATTTCCTGGCAAAAGGCCTTCGGGCTAAGGGAAGCATATCGTATAAATCCTAGGGGACTAGTTATGCTTACCTGGGGATCTCTAGGATGAGTGATAAACTATGGTCAACATACACAATTTCTAAGGCAAATGTGTCAATTTACCTTAACGTGTCAACGTTGCCAAATGGTAATGCGTTACCAAATGGAACCATCCGATTTATATTTAAAATATCAAAAATCCTTGATTCCTTGAACTGGTTTATCATCAAAACTCTAATATCTTCTCATTCCTATCTTACAGAATGTTCTCGTTAATATTGAACTCGTTATGCTTCTCAATTCCTACGTTTAAACAACGTTATACATTGTGCGCCGTATGTAACAATCTTCATACCTTGACCAACGTGTACATGGATCTTACATTCGCGCATTTCATATTGACTCATGTGAGATAACGAGTCGAGAAATTGACTCGTACTTACATCAAATAATCGGTTAACGTGGTGTGTCGTTAAACATCGATCGTTAATTCTGATGATCGAATTACTTTCTGTTATTAGCATTGCCTCTAATCTTCTTTGGGAACCCAGCTCAAAATCTCGGCATATCATATCATTCTTATCCTGACGACATATCGTATTCACAAGATATGCGTTAAGCTTGTGTCATTATATAGTGGCTCTTGGGATTCTTAAATTCCGACGGTCAAACTTTCATACAATTATGGGATATTATTATTTCTTTCTTATTGGCTTCAAGACGTCACGATATTACATAATTTCATTCCAGATGATGGGAAAGTGTGACTTATAACTCTAATATACCTTGGGAACTCATCATCGTTTTTCCAACATTTCATGTGTCAAATCTCAAAAAGTTAGTTTGTCAATGATAACTTTCTCATTCCACTGGAAGAGTTCAAATTTGGAGGCATTGTGTAAAATTCCATAATTCGCAAAGTGAAGCATCTCACCCGTAATCAAACGCCAACCACAGTCCGTTAGTACACTTATCTTTCTTCATAAGTTTCCTGTTCGTTTAAGTTTCATTCTTAATTTCAGGATGAAATTCTTTTAAGTTGGGGAGACTGTAACATCTTGTATTTTGTTAACCAAATGTTAACTGCATTTATTCTTATAAGGGTCATTGTGATCATATATGGAACTTGGGGGCTCTTTGTGCTTGTTTTCTTTATTAAATGTTAATGAATTAAACAATTAAATTATATACAATAATAACAACTAAAACATTGATAATGTTACTAATTAGGTTAATCTTATTTTTCCTATAGCTTAGATTCAAAAGTCCCTCTCCTATGCTTCTTAATTTATTTACCTCCTTAGTGATCATATTCTTTACTTTATGATACGTGCTTATAACATATTCCTAATTAGCCTTCATCATAAAGTTATAGAGAAATATATCTACATCCTTTCTATAATCTCCATCAAGGACGTTATCATGCTGCATCACTTTCTTGGTATTCATCATACCCACAAAATCTATCGATGAGGTTCTACCTCGAGGCGCGTGATAAATCAAGATCTGAGGTCATATTAAACAACTCTATATAATAAAATATTTGTTCGAAAACCAGAGTAAAACTCTATATGAGTTTAGAATAAAACATTTCTAAAATCATAAATAGTAATTGCATAAAACATCATGCCAAATAAAAAGTATTAAATGTAATAGTAAATGTAACTTCTTTTCAATGATGACAATAGATGAACCTTTGAAGTCTAACTGACAATGACTTGAGAAAACATGCTAAAATGTTTCAACACACAGTTGATGATTTCATATGTTTAAATAAGATATAATATGTTTGAAAACAATTGCATAGTAAAGTGAACAACACATATTGATAGATAGCTAGCCTAACGATGAAGTTACTTTGTGTTTCAAAATCGGAGCTAAGTATTTGTAAGTTGTTTGATTTTCCACCACATCTATCATAGGTGATGGTACATGTTAGGTCAATTTAATACTCGTTTGACCTCTAGTTGAGTTAGTGCGACAAATATGGATGGGGTTTGTCAAACGATTATCAAAAGCTAAAAGTTACCTAAACAGATAAAGTTTATGAGTGTGTGTACATAAAGGTCTATATGAACCTTTTTGTGTCTAAAAAATATGAAATTGTTAATGTGTTTGTGAAAATCTGATCATCTTGGCAAGTTTGACTTTTTGTCCAAAGTTGACTTTGGTTAACCAAAGTTGGCAATTTGACCCGACAACTCGGTGACTCACTTAAGTGAAAACATGTTTATTTATAATAAAATAGATCAAATATACTTGAATATAAAATTTCATGTTAGAAATATGTTTTTAAAAATCTTCTAATTTTGGAAAGTATGACGTCATTACACATGCATAATCCATTTTCATACCAAAACATATATCATAAAAAGCATTCCACTTTCATATATACGTCATCTAACATTCACTCATAGCTTGTTAACATAACCTAAAACATCATCATACCCAAATTTGTCTAATATCGAAGCGTAAAATGTAGTTGCACAATTTGTACTACAATTTTCCAACAAGTTCCTATGATCATTCTACAATCATCAAATCATGATATCAACTTCTATACTGCAGGACCATTTAAGGGGTTGGTCACTTACAACACAACACATAATGAGGAAAGTTGATTTAGAACACTTAACAGATTAAATAGGGAACAACCAACCAGTCACCTTAATATTAAGTAAAACAAGTAATAGAATAATAGAACAAGAACAATAACAAATTAATACAAGTGTTTGGTTTTCAAGAATGATGTATATTGATTTCAAGTTCTTTACAAGTGTTTACAAAGCATACAAGGATTAAAGATTACAAGGGACCTGAGATACTTTATACTGCATCCTACAGCCAGCCATAGTTTGAACGCCAGCTGGATACATGATCTAGACAACAACAAAATCAATGTAGAGTCAAAAGTCAGATTTCCTTTTGACTAGTGACTATGACATGCCATAGCTCATATCATAATATATTACATAAAGGATAAAAGTACATAAAGTAGAAAGAAACAAACATAAGACCTCAATGTACAGTTTACCAAAAGTATGGACCTTTCACTAACTTATGAAAGTTGGTGAGTCATTAGAGTTGCAGCAGAAAGGTGGTCCAACTTTATGGTAAAATATACATCAGATAAAGCATGTATTCAAAAGTCTTCGGAAGAAATCTGTTTTTATAAACTAGCTTCGGAAGACTTTGTCTCTAAAGCTTTGGAAGACTTCATTTTTGGCTTCGAAAGATATTGGTCTTGGCTTTGAAAGATTACACACCTAGAATGTTTTCTAATGCCGAATGTGAAACTTTCAAAGCATTCTACTTCAGCACTTGTGCATGCATGCTGGACAGACTGTTTGGATGTTTTGGGTTGCATCAGCCTTATATGAATCCTTACAAACTCCCCTAGGCTGATGCAACCAAAAAATTTGAAGACTCCATATATTGATAGTCCTCATTATGATAATGACCATGCCTTTCTTCATAATATGGTCAGGATCATTCATACTCTCAAAATATTTTCTCATCTCAAAAAGATCATGTAGAGGGAGATTGAACATGTCTTGCCATGTGTAGACATCTTCAACACCTAGATCTTTGATGACATGCCATCTTTCTGGATTAGTAGAGTAAGTCCAAGACAAGATGTGTCTTCCTGATGCCACAGGAGCTGCTTGGATAGGAGTTGGTGAAGCTTTCTCTTGTTGCATATTATCAAGATGTTTTGACTCATCTTGAGATTTAGATATGGATGCCTCTTTCTTCTTCTTCTTCTTCTTCTTAGACTTTGGTTTAGAAGTCATCCTTTTTCTCCTCTTTGAACTTTTTAACTAAGAAGACTGGCCTGTAGCACCTTGTTGATCATCTTTGTCTTGTTCAGTTGGGTTTTCCTCTCTCACAGGTTCAGATCGAGAGGGAACAGAACCTTGTTGTGGATCAGAAGATGGAGCTTGCTGAGAGTCAGTAGGAGGTTAAGGTTGTGTTGTCTCAAAAGGTTCAACCTTAACCTCCACTTCTTGAGGGACCTGACTTGGTGAGGAGTGTAAGTTAACAAGTTCTCCTCTTTTAATCTTCTGCTTGATCACCCTAATATGCTCATCCATAGTAGATAGAGACATAGGGCCAAGTCTCCTTCCGAAGAATCCATACAGCTTCAAGAAGCTCATCATCCTCTGTCTATCAGCAGACTTCTTTATACTCTTTTAAATGATGGCTCTTGTCTTTGCAGCCTCTTCTCTCATCTCTCTCTTTGTTGTGTTTCTTTCTTTGAGTACTTCAAGTTCAAGCTGCTTAAGATGCTCAAACTCTATGTGTTCAAAGGACAAAGGAAGAAGTGCATCTGCCTGATATAGGCCTGTGGCATTTAGGTAGTTGATCATGTTGATCCTATTAGTTTATTTTTCTACCTGAGGTTCTTGTGGAGCCACAACCTCTTGTATAGTGCTTTCTTGAGCTAGTGAAAGGGTAGGAACATGTTTGTAGAGCCTTTTCAGTCTCTTTTCCTCCTTAACTTGAAGAAGAAGTCTTGCATCCTCTGCCTCCTTCCTTTCTCTTGACATTTCCATGTCAGCCAATTCATTTAGTTTCTGTAAGGGGAGGGAGATGATATTAGCAATATCATAGTTCTTGGTCTGTAAGTAAGCTATCCTGAATGTCCTCAACTCATCATCTTGAGTGTTTGGTTTGGGAGCAACCCTAATTGCATCTTCCATGAATCCAGCAGACCTAGCAGATGAGCTTTCTCCCCTTAGCTTCCTTTTCCTCTCTCTCTCTCTCCTCCTCCTCAATCTCCTCAGAAGTAAGTTTCCTTTTCCCTTTTGTGACTCAGCATGGAGAGAGCTTTGGCCTTCATTGCTTGGTGTAGCATCCAAGCTCTATCCAGAGAGAGGTTGAGATGCACCTTCACCAGCAGGTGTCTCATCAAAGGAATGGACTTCTGAAGTATTTGTAGGTGTGACAGGGCTCTCAGGTTCAATCATTGGGCCTTCGGTCAAGGTTTTCCCTTTGAAACTAATCTCAAGGTCTGCCTCAACATCCAGTTGACAAATGACATTACCTAATTGCATCTATCTCCTTCTGAGGCTGAACTCTTCATTAATATTGTATTGAATCCTTTGAGCCAACTTGTCAGCTTGTCTAGATTGGCTTGGATTGACAAGTGGTATGTTGATAAGGTCAAGACCTTCACAGTAGTTCAAGGTTTGAAAATTGAAGACTTCTTGTTGCCCTTGAACTCTTTGAAGAATAAGGGATCTTCTTTTTGCATCATACATCCACCCTATAATGTTGTTTGAAGTTCCTTAAGGGGGAGATGACACAACCCTTGGAATGCCTTCCTCAAAAACTCTGAATGAAGGAGTCTATAGAGTCCACATCAATATGAACTTGAGGAAGTTGCTGAGTATGAATAGTTGAAAGTGAAGATGGTGAGTCCTCAAAGTCCATGCCTTATGAAGAAATCCCAGGTTTAGTGATTGTAATGACTTTCTCCCCCTTTTTGGTAGCATCACCCTCTTGCATAGGTGAGCCAGGAGTTAGGTCAATCACATTCACAGGTTATTGTGTTCATGGTTGAGCTTTTCTTAAAGGTCTCCAAGCTAGTTTCTCCTTAAGATAAAAAATCTCAAGTTGCTAATCATTGACCCTATTATGTAATGTAGTCACCTGAGATTCCAAGTGACTAACCTTAGAGACTAAATAAATGCATGTTTTTGACAGTGTTTGCACCTTTAGTCTCAGATTCCCCTCTTCTTTACCAGAAGATTCATTGGGGGATGAGATAATTAGACCAAAGTCCTTAGTCTCACCACTAGCATGATGTTCTTGGCTGCTGATTTTCCTCTGCTCACTAACTACTTTAGATGGAGTATCAGTGAGCTGAGTTGCCATGGTTGAGGTATTAAAAATGTAATCACTTGCAAAAGATAGAGCCTCTTCCATATGGACTTCCTGAGCAGAGTCAGGAAGATCCACTTCAGTGGTAGGTGGATGATGTGGGCTAGACATGGTAGAGTCAGGAGCACTCATTTCTCTTTAAGTAGGAGAAGTGTAGAGAGACTCAAGATACTCACTGAATCCCAAGTCTTTATCATTATATAAATCTAGGCTAGGAATTGGTTGGTTGTGATCTAAAGGATGGGGATGGTAACTTTCCCTTCAAGGTTGTTCACTATAGTGTTGAGATTTTGAGTAAAGGCTTAAGACTGTTGGGCTAATGAGCTCATCAGTCTGAGCATGAGGAATCTCAGGACTAATAGTTAAAGTAATGGAGTGGTTTGCTCGTTAGGAGAAGTGGGAGCTCTAGTTTCCACTTCCTCATGTGTGGGTAATAGTATGGGGGTCTGCACAAGCTGAGTAACTTATGTAGGGGTTCCTATGAATTTTATTTTGTAGTTGAGAGTGATTTATGGTTGTTTTGGTGGTTGAGAGGTAGAAGATGTTGGTTTAACACTAGCTTGTGTTGCTAGATTGTCACCTTGAGCAATGAGCTCTAACATTTTGGGGACAAGGGTTGTTTCTACCCCAGAGAAGCCAACAGTTTGCTTTTTCAAATTTTAATGTTGTTGGGATTCATCTGTCCCAATTTAAGAATATTACTTGTTTTCCTCAACTGTGAGCCCAGTTCACAGTTGAGAATGTGTTGTACATATCTTGGAAATATATAATATTCTAAGGAGTCCAAGTTAGCAAGCAAATTTATATAAACAAACTGAGAGTACCTGAACTTGACCCCCTGAACCATTCCATGCACTATGAAGGAGAGATCTTTAGGAATCTGGTCCTAACCCCCATGCTTATTGGACAAGCTATGGATGACCACATGAAGTAGGTACTTCCACTAGGAGGAGACCTTCCTTTTCCTAAAGGTCTTGACAGAAAAATCTCCTTCATAGAGTATCTGCTTAAAGGTGTGGTTGACCGCTTCCTTAGGAAAGGACAACTCACCTTTCTCATCATCCAGCTGAAGATAGGTGTTAATGATGGTTGGAGTGATGAAGATTGTCCTCCACTGCACTATGGTAGACAATGCCTCTCCCGATCCAGGATGACCTCTTGACAGGTCTTCCAGAAATCAAGCAAATGATCCTCACAAAGGACAAGATCAATGGTAAGGAAGTGGAATAGTTTGAAAGAGCAAAAAATCAACAAACCTCTGAGAAATGAGGATCTTTCTCAGTGTATAACAAAACAACCTGATTGTGTTTCCTGTGTAACTGCATGGAGAAGTTTGGGTCACTTTCTGCGGTTGAGGTTGGCCATTTGAGAAGGATTAGAGGTGAAGGAACTGAAGAACAAAGGCGGTTTCAGAGAGAGGTTTGGGAATTTAGGTCTGGGAGAAGATGAAGATGATAAAGAAACGAGGGAACCGTTGGGTTTATATATAAAAAAGATTTCAGAAAAAGTTAATGAAAGAGGATAAACTTTGAAATCTGGATGTTAGAAAGAGGATAAACTTTGAAATCCGGATGTCAGTCTTACCTCTGAAAAGGTAATTTGCTTTTTGCTCAAAAGGTAGTTTTCTTGGAAGTCGAAAATCTTCCGAAGGTAATTTGTCTACGGAAGTTTTTTTGATAAAAAGCTTTCGAAGCCAAAATGACTTTGGAAGATCTTTTTGAGAGTTTTGAAAAATTTTCTTTGGAAGAGAATTAAGACTTGGATGCTTTATTCAACTAAGAATAAAACTTCCGAGAGTTAATTTGCTTCGGAAGAAAGTTGTCCTTGAAAACATTTAAGTACTTAAGAGAAATGTTAAGCTTCGGAAGATATTTTAGAAATTTCTTCCGAAGGCAATTTTACTCAAGCAGTTGTTTGTTTTAAAGGCATAAGTTTGTTTTGAAGATAAAACCATATCTTTTGAATGACAGAAAAGATCAAGATTTTAAAATATCTAAGGAAAGTCTTCTAAAAAGATTTTCTTCCAAAAAAGACAAGGGCTTATGAAGATGATGAAATAGACAACTTAGGACATATAGATTTTAGAAATAATACGAATTAGTTTTAAGAAAAAGCTACTCAAGATTAATCATCCTAATAACTGATATGAGATATTTAAATCTCTTCTCATCAAAAGCTTTAGTGAACAAATCAACATATTGTTCAATTGTGTTAACCTTGACAAGTTTGATCAAGCCTTTCTCAAAGTTATCTCTAATCAAATGATACCTGATATTGATATGTTTTGTCCTTGAATGCTGCACATGATTCTCTGTAATAGAGATGGAACTATTGTTGTATATGTGAATGGAAGTCTCTTTAAAGTTGAACCCATAGTCTAGCATCTGATTCTAAATCCAAAGCACTTGAGCATAGCAGCTTGCAGCAACAATGTATTCAGCTTCAGCAGTTGATGCAGAGACACATGATTGCTTCTTGCATTGCCATGAGACAACCCTTCCACCAAGAAACTAACATCCACCTAATGTAGACTTTACAGTCATATTGCATCCACCATAATCACTATCTATATATGCATACAGATTAAAGTTAGAATTCCATGGATAACAAAGGCCAAGTGTTGAGGCACCTTTCAGGTATCTTAAAATTCTCTTAACAGTGATAAGATGTGACATCTTGGGGTTGGCTTGATATCTTGCACAAACACATGTGGCAAACATGATATCAGGCCTACTAGCTATAAGATACATAAGAGACCCAATCATAGCCCGGTAGAGATGTTCATCCACACTCCCCCTCAAGGTCAGGCCCAAGGGAGTGGTTTCTTTTTATGGGTGTCTTAGCAACCTTGCAATCAGTCATGTTAAACCTCTTGAGTATGTCTTGAACATACTTTGATTGACTTATAAAGATGCAATCTTTAACTTGCTTCACTTAATTCCTAGAAAGAGATTGAGTTCCTCCATGACACTCATTTAAAATCTATCCTTCATCAGCTTCTCAAAGTCTTTGCAGAGCTTTGGAATAGTTGAACCAAAGATGATGTCCTCTAATACACTTGAAGTAGAATCAAGTCATTTCTTGTTCCTTTGATGAAGAGTGTTCCATCTATAGTACCTCTTATGTATCCATGCTTGCAAAGATACTAAGATGAAGTCTCATACCACTTCCTTGGTGCTTGATGCAACCTATAAAGAGCCTTATCAAGCCTGCAGACATAATCAAGATGATCAGGATCTGCAAAACTAGGTGGTTGTTTGACATACACCTATTCATCAATCACCTAATAGAGAAAAAGCACACTTTACATCAAGTTGGTAGATCTTGAAATTCTTGGATGCAGAAAAAGCTAAGAATATCCTAACAACTTCCAGTCTTGCTACAGGAGCAAAGACCTCTATGTAGTCAATTCCTTCTTCTAGTGTATATCCTTGAACAACTAGTCTTGCCTTGTATTTGATGACAATTCCTCTATCAGCCTTCTTATTCCTAAAAACCCATTTGGTTCCTATAGTAGTCTTCCTATAAGGAAAAGGACATAGGTTCCAAACCTTTGCCTTTTGAATTGAAGAAGCTCTTCTTACATAGCTTCAACCCAACTTCCATCTTTCAGAGCCTCATCAATTTTCTTAGGCTCTATCTGAGATAAGAAACAAGAGTGAAAACAAACATTTGCATCATGGGTTTGTCCTCTTCTTCTTACCCTTAAATCAATATCTTAAATGATGTTTGAAGTGGGATGAGATTTGTGGATCCTTAGCTAAAGAATTACAGCAAGTTGTTAAGAGAGATCTAAATTAGAAAAATTTTGATCTGGCATTGAGGTTTCTCTCACCACATCAGCATACTTATCAAGTGAAACTTGATCGAAAGAGTGTGTCATATCATTGATGTTGTCTTCAATGGAGGGGTTATCAACATCAAGAAATTCTTGATCACTTTCACCACCACCATGGTCTTTTACATTTGAAGCTTCTTTATCTAGTTGTTAGGCCTCTGAGCTCGAATTTGAAGGCATTTCAGATGTATCAGCTGAATTTGTCATTGTTGTGCTGATAGAAACTTCATTTGCAGAATTAGTTACAACTGGAGTTGAAGATGTATAGTTTGAAGGACTTCTCAGCTCAAATCTTGGATCAGGATCACCACTTGGTAAAATATCTGTAGACCCTGAAACATTCTCACAAGATTTGTTAAAACAGTTGGTAAGTAAATCAAGATCAAATAGACAATCAGGACCAGAACCATCTACACTGGGTATGTGTTCATTGAAAGTCATATTTACTGACTCCTTAACAATTTTGGTTCTAAGATTATATACCTTATAAGTTTTAGCTTGAGAAGAGTATCCAGGGAAATGTCCATTATCAGATTTATCAGCAAATTTGGCAATTTGATCTTTGGTATTTAAGATGGTGCAAGGACATCCAAGTGACTTGAAAAAACAATAAAATGCTTTCTCTTGTGCCAAAGTTCATAAGGAGTCTTACCATATGTCTTAACCACTAAAACTTTGTTCTGAACATAGCAGGCAGTGTTGACTACTTCTGCCCAGAAGGTAATGGGCAGTTCGGAATTGGACAACATAGTTCTTGCAACTTCAATAAGTGTCATATTTCTCCTTTCAACAACACCATTTTGCTGAGGAGTCCTGGGAGCACTATATTGTCTTGTAATACCCTTTTCATCACTAAATGTATCAAGGATTTGGTTCTTGAATTAAGTTCCTTTATCACATCTTATGATTTTGACCTTGTGATCAGATTGATTCTCAATCTTTAAGATGAATTATTCAGAATCTAAGGAGTCTCATCCTTAGTTCTAAGGAAGAAGACCCAAGTGAATCTTGTAAAATCATCTGTGATTAGTAAACAGTAAAAGGTCTTCCTAGACTCATTACACTGGTAGGGCCAAAGAGATCCATATGTAACAAGTGTAATGGAGTAGTGATGAAGTTTCTTTCCTTTGGCTTGTGAGATACCTTGTGTTGCTTCCCTTTCAGGCATGCAACACAATGGTCATCACTTGTAAACTCTTTCTTTGGCATTCCAGTTACCAAATCATTCTTAATTAACTTATTCATGTTCTTAAAGTTTACATGGCACATTCTTTTATGCCAGAGAAAA
>BJCM01154760.1:24891-42193 GCA_018326385.1 Flaveria bidentis | reverse complement strand
ATAATTCAGCTGCTATAGCCGTAACTAAAAATCCAGTCCAACATCCTAAGACAAAACACATCGGAATTAAATATCACTTTATACGTGATTGTTTTGAAAAGAATTTAATCGATGTTGTTAAAATTAATACGGACTTTCAACGTGCTGACCTCTACACAAAAGCTTTTGATAAACCACGTTTTCTATATCTGTTAGAGGTCAGCGGCGTTAAAAAGAAAAATGAAGTGATTCCAAACAATGACAGTGCATAGTCCGACGAGTCGAGTTTATCTTTGTTTTTATTTTCGTTTATTTTATTTTATTTTTTTAGTTCATTTCTTCGCCTATTAAATTTCTAAATGTAAAATAATTTTCGGTTTTAGAATTTTAGGGGGAGAATAGGTTGGACTAGAATTAAAAAAACGAGGAAAACAAACAGTTTAGCTAAGAGAAATGAGAATGTATCTGTGATACCGATTCAATGACTATAGAATATGATAGTACACATGAACAAATAGTTTGGGACTTTAAAAGAATAAATTGTTTCAAAAATGCAGAATTCAAAGTATAAGTCTGAGATGTCTAAGCAACATAAAAGGAAAAATGATAGTTAAACTAGCTGCTACTAAGGTAACATGGAGAAAGTAGACCTAGAGGTTGCTAGACCATCTGATGATATATCGGTAGATTCAACACAATAGATTAATAAACCTCGTTGGTGATGTCAAGTTCAAACTAAACTGTTCAATAAGCTGTGGGTTATCATCTTATCCCTGGTTAACACAATCAACGAAGTTCCAATAAGGGGTGACGAGCAAAATAAACGCCACAAATGTGTGTGGATGACCATAAAAATGAGCAAAGCACATGAAAATTGAAAAAAACAATCAATCTAATAGCCCATGTCGTTGGTGCGATCTGTGCAAAAAGAAAATAATTGCTCAATCAAGAAGATAGGTTGTGTGCCTCTCCGCTGTGCGGTGGCACTGACCTGAGGATAAACATAACCTAAATATTCTAGAATTCATTGTTGTTTGCGCCTCTCTGCTGTGTGGTGGCACTGACCTGAGGCTTAGCATCTCTTTGAAAGCTCTAGAATAGTTTCTTCTTGAATACTACCCATAGACTGCTCAAAAATCTCCTGAGGAATGTTGATTACCATATAAGCGTGGGATCCACAAATGCTGGTTGAAATAATTAAACCTAAAATCATCCCCAATCTGTGTCAAAAGTCTGTGTATGGATTTAAGAGGACAAGTATACTGACAATCATCGTGGCTGCAACTCTTGAAAGTCAAAACCACTGTGTACATCTTGTAGCACTAGTATGATCTCCTAGACTTGCTAATGACTCTCGATGAAAACAAGAATCTAGCATCAAAAGGTTTTGGTTGAATGTCCCTAATTATTTGACAAACCTATATGATTCCATAATGAATCGTTCCAGATATGGTCAAAATAACTCGAAGTTGTACTGTTCGTGAAATAAAAACTGCTAGATATTTATCTTAGGAGTTTAACCTCACACAAAATTACAAAAATATGTTTTTAGATTTGTTTTAGTTGTAGTTGTTAATTTTGTAAATTTTAGTTAATTTTATCAGTTAAATGTTGGACTATGCATTGAAAGTCAATCTGGGAATCATTCACGAATAAGGTCACGTCTGAGGTGACGAATTGTAATAAAAGGATCACGTCTGAGGTGATCAAAAGTTTTCTAAGTTAAAGTGGTCATATCTGAGATGATCGAATGCTCTAAATGTTTAATCAAAAGTTAAAAGGGGTTAAGTGTCAAATGGTCATAAAGTCAAAATCATGAGTATGATCCATTCGCACGACTGGACCATGAGTATGGACCAGCCGTACGATTGGCCCGTACGTATGAGCCCAATCGCACGATTAACCCACACGTATGGGCCAGACGTGCGATTGGACCATAAGAATGAGTAAAATCACACGATTGGATTACAAGAATGAACCAATCGCATGGATGAAGGTGACCGAATGACACAGTCGCACGACTAATGGTGACCGATTGTGCCAATCGCACGACTGATCTTCAGTCACATGAATCAATTATGTGACTGGGCTCAGTCGCACGACTGAAGGAAACCCTAGTACAAATAGAGGGGGAGTCGGTCGCAGTCATCCATCACTCCCAAATCGCCCCCAAATCGCACGACTCTACCGTTACACTGCCCGATTTTCATTTGACCTTTCTAGACTAAAAATTGTTGTGTTCTGATGATTGCCAGTGATTATACAGGTACAGTGCGGTGCATTTACTCAAATGTCAATCGATTCATGCCCTAAATGACTGAATTTAGCCGTAAATAGAACCGAGACTTAGTTTGACTAATAAACTAATAAAACTAAGTATATTATGAAATTAAAGGCTATTAGGTGTTATATCGGTCACTTGCGAGACTAATGAGCCAAACCACGACGTCTAACATTAAGTTTTTCTCAAAAGTTGAATTTGAATTGAGCAGTCCGTATGCCATGTGAATGGACACCCTGATAAACTTCAGTCGCACGATTGAGCTGGGTAAATGAGCAATCGCACGACTGTACCATGCGTATGTGTTGGGACTGATAGCGTACAGAGTACTAACTGATTCAACGTGAAACCGAATCAAATAGCGCGGAATTCTATTTTATTGGCGATCCAATCAGAGAAATCGTTAATCCGATCAAACCTAATGATTAGAATACGTTAAGAAAAGAGTAGGATTGATCAGAAACAGTCTATGAACTTGGAAGGGACGTTCTGGACGAACTTGGACGGCTAGGGTTCTTAATCTTCAAAGTCACATTTTTCCACGAATTAAGTGGTATTTATAGGTTACAGTCTTCATTCGTACGACTGAGCCAAGCGACTGGCTCAGCCGTGCGACTAAGTCATATGATTGATTTATTCATACGACTGAGTCAGTCTTATGACTCAATCGTGCGTATGGCTCAATCACTTGGTCAGTCGTGCGATTGTCCCATTCGCATGGTTCAATCGTGCTCCTGAATGTTGAGACTTAGTTAAACAAACTCCTGAACCTTTAACAATTCAGAACTATGTCTAACAACTGTATACCTATATATCATATTCATATAAGCGTGTAATATACAATGATATAAATATATAAAACATCAAGCAACCAATACACATTCAATCATAGAGTTTTTTTTCATTACATTGATCAAACATTACATATGTGTAACATAATGAAAGTCTAATACATTTAAGAACATTAGAACTGGAACTAGGAAGTTCAGCCGCACGACTGGGGTAACCGCATGAGATAGCATACGACTGATCCAAGTCGCATGCCCAGTCATGCGTAAGAGCTCAATCACATGACTAAATCTCAGTCGCACAATTCATTCGCACGACAGAACATAAAACTTCGATTTCAAATGAATCAAATTGCTACTCATCTACACACACTAACGTTTATCTGCATTATGTACAGATGGCTAGTCGTTGGACCATGAGCACGAAGCACAACATCTGTGCTCATCTGGATCTGACATCCAGGAACACAGCTGACTTCATCACAAGGTGTCAGGCAAAACTATCGCGTGGGCCTATTTTGAGGATCTTAATGTGTATGCGGTAAAGAGAGAGAAAGGTATAGAGTACTTTAGATTCCCACACGATCTAAAGACTCTACTTGTTTTTGAGCTCAACCAGCTGGCCAAACTAAAGTTGTTATATGCTGACCCAAGAAAGATGTCAGGCTGGTTTGAGGTTGCTTTGAAGAGAGAGTACCACACCAGGTGGGTCAACTTCAAACCTCAACAACCGACGAGGTATATCAGACGATCTGAAGTTGATTCCATTACTAGCAAGCCAAAGATAGTGCTGAAGTGGAGTCCTCCGCGCACGATGTCAAGAATCCATCTAATGGAAATGCCACAAGACTTCACTCCACACTTCAAGTGGTGGTACTTTGATTGGAGAACAGGTGAGGCGGTCATAGTTCTGAATAGAGAAGGTAACATGGAAACTATCAGGGTATTTGACCTAATGTGGCTAACTAGTCTTCTGATGATGTCTACACTTTATACAAGTGGCCACTGTTCTATGATGCGCAAGACATTGTACAAGCCCTCCAGTTCCAAAATGTGATAAGACTTTGCTTTGCATTCGAAATACATGCATGAGTTACAAGAGAGGAGAAGTACAAGAAATTTGAAGAGCTGATGAAGAATGTTAGACAATAGATGTAAACTAGGTCCAAGAGGGAGTTTGTTGATACATATGTACCTAGTTTTGGAGCTCAATATAAAATGTCTTTCATATCTTAAATATATGTAATGAATGGGTATGAATGAAATACAATGTGTGGTTTATGCTTATAATGTTTAGTATTTCATTGTTTATTGTGTATTGAACTAATTATATAGGTTTGTGGTTGTTTACATAGTTCTTAGTCAATAATGGTTGAGAAACATGTTTAAACTTAATTGTGTGAAGTTCTCATGCGAATGGACCATGCTAATGGACCATACGCATGAATACTTCATGCTAATGGACCAGTCGCACCAATGAACCAGGAGACTGGATCAGTCGCACGATTGTGACATGAGATTAACTCAATCGCACAACTGGACTTTCAGTCGTGTGGATGGGTCAACCGCATGCTCCAGTCGCACGACTGAACCATGCTAATGGCTCAGTCGTACGAATGGAAAACCCTAACCTATAAATACCACTTAATTCGTGGAAAAACGTAACAATTCGAATACCTACGCACTAAATCGTACCCTAGCCGTCCAGAGACCCTAGAACACTTGTTCCAAGTTCATATATCGCAGTAAATCATCTTGCAATAGTTCATAACGTTTTGATTCACTATTAGATTGATTATACTTGCGTTCTCACTGATTGGATCACCAATCAATTAGGATTCCGCACTATTTGGTTTGGTACACACGTAAATCAGTTAGTACGCCGTACCGAAAACGGTCCTAACACTTTACTATAAGTAGTTTTGTAGTCAAACTTTAAGATCTTAATTTTAGTGGTAAAAAAACAATCTGGTAGCCAAAATTTGAGATCCAAAACTTTAGTGATAAAAGTCAAAAAAATAAACCGACAACCAAAAATATAAAATACTAAACTCTAGTGGTCAAACTCCTAAAAATAAAGCTTCATTGTAAATAGTATGATGGTCAGACTTTAAAATCTTAAACTTTAGTGGCCAAAATCAAATAATCAAAAATTATGGTTAAAAATAAAAATATTTAAAACTAGAATGGTTAAAACTTAAACATTTAAACCTAAACTATTCCTTTTCTTTGTTCAATGACAATAGAGTAATTCTGTACAGTCTTTTTCATAATATTACTCAATCTATTTATTAATTTATGATTTTATCATTTATCACTACCGTAAAACTAGGATATCACCAACATAAGCTTCAGTTGGAAATCTATCTACGAAAGTCATCCCTAATAATATTCAGACGTCGTTTGGCAACTTCTGAATATTAAGTGCTGAAATAATAAAAGGTCTGAACCATTAATTGTTGAACCATTAAAAGGTTTGAATCATTAATAGTTAGTATATCGTTTAACTATTGCAATGCAAATATCTGACCAATTCAGATAAGAGGTCTTAACCATTCAGCACTATAACTCATAATCATTCAGCACTAGACCTCTTAATCATTCAACACTAATATAATCATTCAACACTAGACCTTTTAATCATTCAACACTAATATAATACTTAACCATTCAGAGATAAATGTCTGAATCATTCAGACATTTGCTCGTAAAACAAACAGTCTGAATCATTAGATGTTGTACCATTCAAATATCTGAACTATTAAAAGACTGATTAAAAGGTTGCCAATAAGCCCTTCCGTCGATGATGTTACGTAAGATAAACCACAATGGGTAATAAAGCATTATCGGTTGCTTTCTAGCCTAGGTTACCAATTTCCAACATGGTCAAGAAGTTTGTTTTTTCTTACTGATAGATCAATATTGTACTGATAGACTGCTGACAACTCCTTTTTAACAATTTCCTGACTGCATGCCTTTTGGTGATTCGTCCATAAAAAGGTTTTTTTTTAAATGATAAAATATTTTATATTTCTTGCAATTGCAATACAAATTAATCTATAAAATAAAAACAAACTAGATTTTTATCGTCCATGCGTTGCGGCGGAATCGTACGCGTCGTGATAGAGTACACCCAACTTGTCTCGGGGCTAAATTCACGTTAAACTGTAAAATAACTCGAATCTATAATGTTAAACGAAAACATATTATATTTGAAATAAAATTGTGTCGTAAAGTAAACCAATTAAATCATACGTAAAAAAACATATAGATTACAATCGTCTCGCTACCAACCTCTTATAAACTTACACTCCGCAGCCTCCTTTCTTCATTATTGAGTTTTTTATAGTCTGCCATAAATCCTTCTGCCGCTGGGGGTGGGGTTGTGGGATCGCAAAAACAGGTGGACTCATTTTTTCAATAAGGGTGCACACCATTGGTCAATTAGAATAATTAGCGTGTGAATACAAAAGTTGCCCCTGACATTTGTGGCTACATTGAAAAATCTACAAACTTCAGTGTTCAAGTTAAAAACCTCTAAACTTTCTTGTAGTGTTTAATGTTTTAGTCAAAGGATGGGGTCGGGCCTGTCGGCCCTCTATTTTTTCATTTGTAGTGTTAAATTTTAGTCCGTTAATGTAAATTCTTTGTCTGGTAATGTAAATTAATATATTACTAGTTATCAATTTTGTTATGTTTAGTGTGTTGTATATGCTTAATAGGTTGTACTTACATTTTCTTTATCTCTTTTTAATTATTAATTTCTTTTTTATCTTAATCTAATTTTATACTTTAACAATTTGGCCCCAATACTTTTACTTTTCATATTTTATAATTTTGTTGTTTTATTGTTCAATTTTTATTTTACGAGTTAACTTATCGCAATTGCGTATGTGGTTCAACGTTTTTACCTTTATATGTTCCCTGTTTAGTGACCCTGTTTAACTCACCGATGGTTCTAGATCGACTTAATGGTTAAAATGTACCACTTAGATTTAACTTTTTAACCATTCAGCACTAAGGTTACCTCTTAACCGTTTAGAGCTTATGAACTATTAAGAGGTAGAATCTTAATAACCATTAAAAGGCTACCAAACAACTCTTATTGTTTTATATGCTTTAGGTTCTGCCTACATGGTTTAACATTTTTACACATACTTTTCGTTCACTTATATTTTTTAATTTTACTACGAGCTTTTTGGATGTTAGTGGTCACTAGCGGTGGTGTGTCATTGATGCTACTTGCACGGCCCTACGCCCCCCGTTGCAACGCAAAGGGATTAATACTAGTTTTTATATAGATATCAAGTTCGCCCCCTTAAAAAAATTAATAAAAAGATAAATTCGCTACCGTCCCTCCTACGAAAGTGTTCAAACTCCGCCACTGGTTTTAGTTATTCTTTAATATATATAATAATAGTTGTAACATGTAGAATTTCAAACAAAGAAATAAATGGTAAATGAAAAATATATATTTACAATAAAGTTAAATACAATATTTATTTAATACGCATATAAAGTATGTAGAAGAGAGGAAGGATGGAATAAGTTTTCTTTAAAAGTTTATTGTTTAAAACTTTAAGATTGAAATAACACTTGCAAGAATTTTATAGAAGTGAAAGATTATAAACATGTAAGAAAGACTATAAATATGTTAAGAGGCTGTTTGACAACTTCTGAATGATTAAGTGTTAAACCAATAAGAGGTCTGAACTATTAAGTGCTGAACCATTAAGAGGTTTGAACCATTAAAATGTAGTATATCGTTTAACCATTCAAAGGCAAATGTCTGACCAATTTAGATAATATGTTTTAATCATTTAGCATTAGACCTCTTAACCATTCAACATCAATATAATGCTTAACCATTCAGAGGTAATGTCTTAACCATTCAGACATGTGCTCGCGAAACAAACAGTCTAAACCATTAAGTACTGAACCATTCAGACATCTGAATCATTAAAAAATTGATTAAGAGACTGTCAAACAGTCCCTAAGTAAAGGTTTAAAGGCTTAAACAATACTTATAAGAAGTTCAATTTATTGTTAACTAATTCACTCTAAGTACTCTATCTGATCATTCAATTGATAGTTTGTTCAACTAGTCGCTTCCCTAAAATAATAGCGATCACTAGCTAATACACCGTTTAACTAGACAAAGATAGAGATCACCATGTATGTCGTCTCTATAATCAAATGTTTAGATCACTTTCTTCGTATCACAAACTAAGGTAGTGATGACTACACAACACCCTCCCTTCATAGCGATAGTTAAAAAACAATACAAGGATACAAGGAGTGGATGTACAATCATAAAAGTTGTGACATTCTTTTTTTTCTTTATATCTTCAATCTTTTATCTCTTTATGTAAATGATCATAAAAATAGAGATAAACAATAGATAGAGATATGAAGTCCAAACCACAACAACGATCTAAAAAAAACAGAACAAAAACACATGTTAAACAGTAAAGCAAGAACTCGGCTTGTGTTTGATATAATTCTTTTAAACAGATTCATTACATGACATGTTTTCAAAATAATTGGGTTTGGAGTTTGACAGTTTGGCCGTGGGTCATAATCAATCAATACATCGGCCCAATAGTTCCTCCCCCCTCTCCTTGCAACCAACACACATTTCACTCATTAAACAACAATGTGTTAATCATAAATACTTCTTAATTTCGTAAGTTTATACCCCTCCTTTTCATTAAATTTTTTTAATTATGGAAAATCGATTCATGCACTAACGTTTATAAAGACAATCAATCAACCTGTAACTCATAAATATATGATCCGTTAGTATGTTATCACATCTCTGATTTATGTATTTGTTTCATTGAATTCCATTTCTCCATTGGATTCATTGTATCTGACACAACCTTGCTCTTCTGATGTCATTAAATGCATAGATTTTAAGTAACGAATTTGCTGTTAAAGTTTCATTCACCAATGCATACTTTGATGATTTATAAGATCAGCTTTTCCTTAAAAAGGTTTGATTCTGCAAATTTGTGTTGGTAGAAGAACAATGTAGTCACTCAATTCACATAAGTAAGACCTGAAACAAGCACAAACATGTATCTCATCATCCATATAACAAATTTTTACATAATGCGATTGTTTGATGCTGCAAGTTTCTTATGAGGGTTTATACATGACAAAATGGACGGTTTTTGCTTTTTAGATTTAGCCCCGAAGAGGAACGAGCGTAGGGGAACATGTGGTCGATTTGGTGACCGTGGTTGCTTCCGATCAGAAAGACTAAACTCATCTTCCAACTGTTTTAGAGTCTCTTCTGTTTCAACTTGCAGTGCAGTAACATGGTTTAAACCTGCTTCAAGTTCTTGGTTAACTTTGCTGTTTTCTTGTTGCATGTTGGATACTTCACCTTGAAACTTTGCAGCCTGATGTGTATTAAACTTGATTTCTTCCTCTTCGACGCCTTCCCTCAACGCTCTCTTTATATCCTCTTGGATGTCGAATAATGATGAGAATCTTCTTTGTAATTCGTTCTTTAGTAACGTGCTTTGTTCTAGCCATATTGTTAGTTCTGTTTGTATCTCTTTAAGGTGTTTGAATATCGCGTTGATTTCTGATCTTATGCTTGTTTTCCCATCACTTCCTTTGGCTTTCACTTTTGTAATCTCTTGTTGGAGGTCTTCTACTTCTGTCTTGAACTTTTGTACTTGATGGAATGTTGAGCTGAATCTCAACCAGAAATCAAGATTCTCGTCAAGTATGGCGTCAATGTCAGCTCTTAGCTTTGCTTCAATCTCTGAAAAGGGTTCGCATTTGTCGATGAAGATAGACTTGATGTCGTCTTCCTCATTCATTACCTCTCTATCATCTTCTTGAAGAAGTTTGAAATTTTGTTTCAGTTGTTGAATTTCATTGTCCCGCTTTGCTAGCAGCATTTTCAAGTCTAGTAATTTCGTTTTCAATTCATCGATAGTTCGTTGGTTTTTCTGCTCTTCATCAGCAAGTTCTTTTTTGGCAGCCTTGTACTTCCTCAAGATTGTAGTATACTCTTGTAAAAGAACCTTCTGTTTATCATCTAAACCGCCCATTAATAGTTCTTGCCAATTGATTTCCTCCTTCGCTTCTTCCTGTGGTTTTTCAAGTTTAAGAAGATCATCATTGGTGAAATTTCCATCATTGTTTTCAATTTCGCTGCTATCTTCCCTCTTCTCCTCAGCCTCAACTTCTATTGTTTTCAAGGTGTTCATGTTGTTCTTCACGACATCATCATTCGTGCAGTTGATTTCTTTCTCTTCCACATGTTCTTTTGACACTGAATTCAATGGCAGACCTATGCCTTTTGGGGAAGTACCTGTTGTTAGCTTCATCTCTTCATCATTCATGGGAGTTTCACTATGTTTGAAGTCTTCATCAGGCTTCACATAATTAATGTTCTCAAACAAATGAGTAACACTGCAATGGGCTTCTGTGAATTGCATCTTGAGGCTGTTATTTTGGTTCTCAATGTTCATGCCTAAATCTTGTACTCCATCCAGTTTTTTCTCCACGTCCTTGAAAGTTTTCGCCAAATTATGTGCTACACTGGTCGAATTAGCTTTATCTTCTTCCAATTTCTGAACTTGTATCTGAAGATCATCTGTTTCCATCTTTAACCTGTCGATCAGTGCACTTTGCGATGAAACCAATGTTTCTAAGCTAATCACTGTGTTCACAAGCTTGTCAATCATATCTGCCATTTCTGTAACTGTCAATGGTTTCTCCGAGAGTTCCTCGAGGGTCTCTTTGATCTTTTCTTGTAACTCGTCTTGCTTGCTTTCATTAGAGTTACCTTTTTCATGTCCTTCGTCATCATCACAATCATTATCATCCTTAGACTGTAGGTGCTCGTGTTTAAATGACTCAAGTCTCTCCTTTACATTTTGAACCCTCTCGCGCTCCACTCTTGCTTCTTCACTTGACTTCTCATGCTTTACTTGTAACTTCGCCAAACTCTCTTCACACGACTTCAGCGCAGCCTCTGCCATTATAGCGCGAGCATCATCATCCTCGATACCTTTGACTACCTTAAACTCATCTTGTAAATCACACACTCTTTGTTGCATTTCAATGATCTTGTTCTCAATTTCAGAGAACTTTGCAAGCCCAGATTCATATGAGCTCTTGGTGAACTCCTTCACAGTTTGCATAGAGAGAATTTCCTTTTGAAGCTTATCAATCTCTTCGACCGCCTCTTCTTTTGTTAAACCGGATTTCAGAAGACCGTTGGAGTGATCAACTACTTTGGTTGCCTTCTTGACAATGTTTTTCTTTGGGCCATTGGTTAGAAAAGTCTTTATAGTTTCTGGGACCTTTGGGGTCTTGGGTGGATCTGGGCCTATGTTTTTGGGCATTTTGAGCCCGTTGTTATTGTTATCGTCATAATCCTCATAGTCCGTGTCGTATGGAAGTTGATCTGGGAAAACCGAAGCGATGGTGGTATTGGCTTTTTGTAAATCGGTGGAGAGTTTGTCGTACCTTTCGGCTAATGCTCGATAAGCACGAACACTCTCCTCGATGAAGGCAATGAGCTCGGGCCGATGCTTGTAGTACATTTCGGCCCTCTTGGCAAACGAATCACCATCTTTTTGTACGAGGTTCATAGCGTTGGCGACCTTCTCTTCCATATCTACAAACCCACAACAAGTTATGTAAACTTCATCAGGTGTGGTTTCAATTTCTTTCTTGAAAGACACTCATGGGGTGCTAATGAAATTAACATTTTGAGCTAAATATTAATTTATTTTTTCAATTTGAAGTGAAACTGAATCCAGTTGAGGTGTGAGTTAGGGTGGCCAAATTTGTTTCAGGGCATTAACGGAATTTTAATTATGGTCTTTTTAACAGAAATATTTTGGCATAACAACTCTTTCTGTAGGTTGCTTACTAACAATAATAAATAAAATAATTTATGCTTGACGATATGTTTTTAGGAAATTTAGGGAAAATTTCTCAAAATGTCTATTTTAATATAAAATTTTCTTAAAATGTCCCTTCAAGATTTTCTTCTCAAATTACTTATTTCAGACAAAGAGTTGGCGTGTCTTTAGACAGGGAGCGGGTACTAGCCACTCAAAACCGTACACGTATTCTGAGGAGGCGCTTGCCCGCACTCAAAAGGCGCCCAACATCATAAAGGACACATGTATGATTTTGAATGCTCCGCTATACATGCGTCCACCTTTTGTCTAAAAAGGCATCAACATCTTGTCTGGAGATGACATTATATAAATAAATTATTTAAGAGACAATTTGAAATAAATAAGAAAGTAATGAAATTTTTCGGAATTTTCCCGAATTTTAATCTTTCGGTCTTATGTGAGCCAAATGTTCAATTTTTTAAAATCTATTTCTTTCAACAATTTACAAATTGCCATCCCATGTTGCTTAGTAAGAAAAAAAAGTATATAAGCATCAGGGATAAATAAACTCTTATAGATAAAGTGTAAATTTTAATGTGATCTTGTAGTATAATTATCTTAGTGATTGCCATTAGGAAATGTTAGGACCGTGTACGTGCGGAGTACTAACTGATAATGCGTGAAACCAGATCAAATAATGCGAAATCCTATTTGATTGGCGATCCAATCAGTGAGAACGACAACCCGGTCGTTCTAACAATGAAACAAACGTTAAGAATTGATTAGAAATCGATCAGGAAGGAACTATGAACTTGGAGTAGGGTTTCTGGACGCTCTAGACGGCTAGGTTATGAGTATGTGTCGAAATTCTTTTTTGTGTCCCGTTTTCCACGAATTAGGTGGTATTTATAAGTTATGGGTTTCCAATCGTACGACTGAACCACTAGTATGGTTCAGTCGTGCGACTGAATCGTGCGATTGATCCATACGCACGACTGAAGGTTCAGTCGTGCGACTGAGTCAATCTTATGTCTCAATCGTGCGACTGATTCAGTCTCCTGGTTCAGTCGTACGACTGGTCCATTAGCATGAGATATTCATACGTATGATCCATTAGCATGGTCCGTTCGCATGAAGACTCATACGACTAAGTTTGAATATATCTCTCAATCATTATTGACTAAAAATTATGCACATCAACCTCAAGCCTATATAGTAAATTCATTATACTTCAACACACAATAATACAATGGAATATTAGACATTATAAGCATCAATCACATATTATATTTCATTCAACTCATTCATTACATATGTGTAAGATATGATAGACTTTTACATTAATCACATAAACTAGGTACATATATGTATCAATAGGAAAAAAAATTTGAAAAAATTGATGGTTAAAAAAAGAAGTGTAAACTTTAAAGAATAGTCGTGCTCTTCATAATAAACCCCTACGGTACGTTTTCCTATATAGTTATCTATATATTCTTAAATAACTTTAATAAACCCGTGTATTACACAGGTTAAATAAAAAATATTAAACAGAATGAAAATTTATTAATTATAAATCGATATTCTAAACTAAGATATGATTGAAATATTTCTTAGAAAAAATAAAATATAAATTTTATTTCTAACAAACATTTAAAAAATATCATACTTAAAAACATTTTTATATTAACTCTCAATTTTTATTATTTTTTATCTATATAAAATTTACATTTTAAAAACACCAATTATAAAACATTTTGTATTTTGAAAAAAGTTTGATGTTCTAATTTTTATTAATTTTATGAAAATTTATTTTCTTAGAAATAATATTATTAAAAATATATTTTTCTTAATTTATTAAAAAACTATTTTAATTTAAACAACATTCTAATTAGGCTACTCATATTTTTATCTGTTCTAATAAGATCACTAAAATCTTAAAAATATTCCAATTGGATCACTAATACTTATATTTGTTCCAATCAGATCATTTTTAAGAGTGTTATAATCAGGTCGTTCTTTTTTTAATTGTTTTGAATAATTCACAAATTTATAAAAATAGTTCATTTTTTATTAATATTGTTAATTTTTTTTTAAAAACTTCACTTTTTTAAAAATCTTTTGCAACATATGAATTACCCAATTAGAACAATCCTAAAACTTTAGTGATCTGATTGCAATAAAAGTTTTACGAGTGACCTGATTGAAACAATAAATTTTATGAGTGACCTAATTAGAAAAATTTTAAAACTTGATTACTATTTTACAAAGTCACCCCTATTATATAACTATTAACAATATAAAATATGATAAAATGTTTAAAACAAGTTATTATTAAACTAGTCGTAAAAAATAATACCTTAAGTAATAAATAATTTATTAAAGCATTCACGTCCTTTTCTTTAAATATATGTGAGTGGAATCTTTAAGGTGGTGGGAGCGCTCTTGAAGGCATATGCCGACGCTGATCGACAACACCGTCACCGCCCCCACTACGTCGTGTTTTTCCTTATTCTTGGCATGTGCTTGCCGTAAAGATGCAGTAGCGTTTTGTGTGTATGTGTGTGTGATATAGTGGTGTGGTGTGTCAACATCGCCACCATCAAATTTGAGTTTGTGATGTAGTGTGGTATACTGGGACGTGACAAAATGTAATTGGTGGGTGTGTGGTGTACTATGGCGCCCATGGTGTGGGCAACCGTCCTATTTTTATATTATTTGGAATGACTTTGAGTGCTTATTAGTGGATGAGAGGAAAAATGTTATTGTTGTTTTGTAAAACTATTCAACTATTATAATTTTTTAATAGTTTTAAAGGTGATTGTGAGTGGAGAAAAGAGAAAAGATAATGTAAAAAATATAAAAAAAATAATTATTAAATTAGAATAAAAGGGAAAACATAATAACTTTTAATATAATTATAAAGATAAACATAAGAAATGAGATGTAGATTCTTAAGAATCCTAATATAGAGACACCCCATATTATTAATCGACACCCCCTATACGCCTCGTATTACATCATACGCGTTGTATAGAGTCAAAACATTAAAAACGATGAAAATTGAGGGGGGTGGGGCTATTAGAGGGCTATATGCCACATATAGCCTCATACAACCCCTATACAACACATATAGGGTTATACGACGCGTATAACAAATTTTAAAACTAACTACGAGGAAAAAATCAAGAGGCTGTAAGAAGGGTTATACGCACCGTATAGGGTTATACGACCCCGTATACGACACAAATAAAAATTTAGGATGTTAGTTTAGAATTTTGGGATATATAACATTTCCATTCTTAAAACACAAACACATAGGTAACTTAATTTTTCAATGTACAATTAAACGATGAACTCAAGAATAAAGCAAATTCCAAAACTGCCCTCCACCACCTAACTTTAATATCAGCCACACCAACAAATATAGGCATAGAGAGATTGTTCTGCTACTTTCTTTGATACACCCCGGATCTAACACCAGTGATTTAGTAGCGAAAATATTTAATTAGATAAAAAAAATCTAAAATAGGGAATCACAAAGAAATGTATAAAAACCGTACGTAAGAGAAGAGAAGAAAAAAGTAGAGACGGTTAATAATAATAATAATAATAATAATAATAATAATAATAATAATAATAATAATAATAATAATAATAATAATGTTTATATAGTTTTCATAATTCATTACTTCAAATTCATTAACAACCCACGACGCACCATGAATATGCATTGGTGAGTTAAAAGAAAACAAAAGTTTGGTACCTTGAAGGCTTTGCTCGAGCCATTTTGACTGCTTTGTTCGAATGTGGCTAGCCCACCACCATGAATATGCATTGCTTGCTGCCCTTTGTAACATCTCCTATTATCACCTCGTCGTATGCTTTTTTATCTTTCTCTATTGATTATATATGTTGATGTATTTGGTTTTGATCACAAGAAACACACGAACATGTAACTTGATTTTTGTTGATCGCGTGTTATCGATTAACTAGCTTAGATCAGAAGAGAAAGAATATGAGTAGATGGAGAAAAGAAAAAAGAAAAGAGAATGAGATGGAGATGTGTTTGTTTAGTTAGAAAGGGTGTTTTTGAGTTGGAAAGGAAGGAAGAAAAGTGGTGGGGATGAAAGTAGTACCAATGAGAACTGAGAAGGAATAATATTTATTATATATTATGAGGCATAGTCGCCTCAATAAGTGCATGACCTTCCCCACTAAGTTTTCTGCCTTGTATCAATTTACAAACATTAATTAACATTAATCTTTCAAATTTATTTCTATACCAATATTATTATTATTATTATGAGTGTTCCTTATTTTAAAATTTTATTACTTTAGCATAACATTTTAGTTAAAATGATCTGAAATAGTAGTATTAAATAATAAGTAAATAACTAAAATGATATGATTATGATATATTTTTTTTGAGTGATCTAATCATGAGCAGTCTTTTTATCTCATGAGATGGAAGAAAGATATATCCTTTCACTCTCTTCAGACCCTGTTATAAGGTCGGTTTCTTTGCTTAGGTGATTAGTATATTTGTGGTAAATCTTGACAAATTGTTACTTTTCAAATGTGGAAATACGTGTGTATGGAAACTAAGAAAAAAGGGAGGTTTCATCTTCCTTGTTTCCCTGTTGGACTTATGTACCGCATACCTCTCGACAGTTTCCTTCGATGACGAAAAGCTAGATGCATACGAGTTTAGAATTCAAGAACCATTTATCTAAATAGTGATCAATTTTATATCGGTTTATTAAAGAACTATAAGGTGATTGTTCTGTAATTAAGTGAAATATCACGTACATGCATCGAACAAGCATATACATTCATTATGTGATAGTACTGTAATTAAATGTAACATAAAAGTTCACATGGTTACAATATTGTGATCATACTAGCTTTAATTTATTTATTGGTAAACACATTATTTGAATTGTAAGCATACTATATTGTATTCAGTGAATGCACTGTTTGGGGATCTTGATGTCTCATGTTACATTAACATACTTACCAATGAATACTCTATATGTGGATCTAGTTCACAGTTAATCCCACAAATCGAACCTCGCAGAGGAATATTAAGAACAAAACATGGAGGAAAACCACTTATCTTAATGGTCAATTACAAATAGATAGTTCGGACAGGCCTAAGCAAGTTGTATTTAGAAAACCACAAAAACTGATGCAGTCGGAAATAGAGAGATAGATAATTGAACCTGTTGATTCAACGAGAATACCAGGAACAATCCTTCTAACTATCGTTGATTCACAAAGAATACCGATAATCAGGGTTTACACTAACACACAGTGATAGAGAGAAAACAAATTTTTCATAAACTTCAATAATCCTTTCACCCATCTCTTACAAA